>JAOVVA010000012.1:4652384-4665775 GCA_028565275.1 Leiocassis micropogon | reverse complement strand
AAGTAATAAGCATTTACTATGCATGTAATGAGATAATTCTCTTGGATCATGCAACATTCCTAATTTTAATTCAGAGTTTATAGACATGGGATCACGGTTGACTTTGTTTCCCTCGCACATGTTTCCGACCGGCTGAATCCTTAACATGGCCACTCTAATTTCCGCTCGACAAATCCCGACATAGTGAATAAAGCATTTGGGAAGATCTGATACTACCCCTGCTGCCACCTGAGAAAAGAACCAAAAAAAAAAAAAAAAGTGGAGAAGAAGAAAAAAAGAAGAACCCATTTGAGACCCCGTCGACATATCAGCCCTAACAAGTGGTTTTTATCAAACGCAGCGCCGAATCCTTTGTTATTCCTCTTTCACAAGTAAATTACACTTTTAAGATTTATTAAGACACGAAACAATTTTCAAATACTGGGTCCGAACCCTCTGTGGAAAAGCACTCATTACTTTCTAGCCCGAGGCACTCTTCAGCTCGCTAGCATTCCCATCACTCTCTCTCTCTCTTTCCCCTTCTCTCTCCTTTCCAGGGCTGCCCATGTCTAGCACGGTAATGTCATAGCTATTTGTTGAAAATCGAACTACAGTACGAATCCACTCCCAGCAGGTGATTCCCAAACTCTGTTAAATAATTTAAACCTATGTAGGTGCATTAGCATGTGTTACAAATGTGAAGCCTTTTTACATCACTTTTTTTTAATAAAAAAGAAACTCCATAATCTCATCCTTTCCTATTTTGTTTTATTCATTGCTATTTTTTTACAAAAAAGTTTTATGCATGCATGACTAAATGAAAGCACCACTCATCCCCTTTTAGTCAGATAAGTGAGTCTAAGTGTCAAACGTGTTTCTGTCTCTTTGTTCTTTTTCTGCAGTGTCAGTAAGGTCATGTATATTTCTTGTGCAATTCTTTTTCTTAAACCTCCAGGAGCTTTAGAAATCCAAATCTTTTTAACTTGGTCTTACCAGACAGCGAACATGTGCTAGTGAGTGATTAATAAATAATCTTGGTTTTCCCATGACAAGAAAAAAAAGACTCTACATTGTGGCTTTAAAGGAAGTGATCCAAACCTGCCACAGCTGCTTGGTCGGATCTCATTTCAGCGCTGTGTTTAAACGTTCGAATGCTGTCTTTGATAGTGTTTTGCTGCCTGGCTTCTTTATAGAACTTCTTTTTTTTTTTATCCATCCAACAGATTTTTTAGTTTGCAATGTGCCATGCATTATACAATAATCATACATAGAGTTGTTCATTTATCTTGATATTTCCTTGTTCTAGGAAGTTTGCATTGGAGAAGGAGTCTCCAGTGTTAGAACTTTGTAGCATTCAGATTTTTCCACCATGATCAAGTCCTAAGGATGGAGATTTCTAGTAAGGGATTGTCTATTGAGATCTGAAATAATATAAGCAATGTTTAGCAGAGATCTTGCAACAACCTGAAACTGAATAATATATTTATTTATTGAAAAATATTTAAATTGTTGGTTGTGGTATGAGAGGAATAACCTACTTTGGGACAGGTTATTGGAAAATCTTCGATTTCAGAGTTGAACACTAACCTCGCTTTGAGTTGTCATTGATTGTTTTTGTTTTTGTCTATTCTTTAAAACAGTGTACTTATGCTTATGCATATGTTTTGCGTCACTTGGAGTTTTCTTCTAGCAGTAGGTGTAATGCAGTGTGTGCTTATTGTAACATTTATTTAACTGATTTAAATTCCAAAATTATAGAAATAACAGGCTAAAACCAAGCATATAGAGACCACAGGTTAGGTTATGGAATGAGGAGTAAATCTTGTTCACTACATAGAAGGACAACAGTAGATGACAAGAGATGAACAGAAGCCTGTTTGTAATATTTTCTGCTCCTTTACGAAGGGAGAGAGAGCAAGAGAGACAGAGAAAAATACATGTCAGGAATCAGATTTACAACAGCGAGGTGAAGGTCAGATCCACATGAGCGGGAAAACATCTGCAATCTGTAAGTCAAACCTATTCACGAATCCACAATACCATACGGAGCTTTATTTTTTATTTATTAATTTCAACCTGTCAGAAACTCTGTGTGTGTGTGTGTGTGTGTATGTGTGTGTATGTGTAGAAGCCTGTTCAGTGGACTGTGGTGGGTTTAAAAACCTTTAACTCTGAGGTGTCGGTCTCCCATCCACTCTCTCACCCCCGTCTCTTCTCTAATGGCCTCGAGTGTGAGACGAGCTCGGGGAGTGACAGCAGGACTACAGAGGGTGAAAAATCACGGCTGGCAGTAGGCAAGAGGAGCTTTTGTGTAAATTTATAAGATACATGCACATTTAGGTTGAGTTCTGTTGAATTTTCAAATATGATTGGTAAAAAAGTGATGACATTTTTTTTGTTTGTTTAACAAAACAGCAGCTGACCAAAAGTTTATGCTAATGCATTCTTTTAAATATGTTGTCATTTGTATAGCATAATACAGTATAGCGCTGTACAGCAAAGTACAGCATAGCATAGCAGAGCACAGTATAGTATAGTGTAGTGTAGTGTAGTGTAGTGTAGTGTAGTATAGTATAGTAATCAGATTAATTGGTTGGTACTTATTGTTGTATAATACAGTATACTACACTATGCTATACTGTATCACTCACATGTCACATGTGTTCTAACAATCGCCTGGGTGCCTGGGTGAAAGTAGGTCACTTTCAGCAAAGTTTAAGGTAACAACATGTTGTCTCTTAGTAATTGCTTCTACGTCATTAATAGAAATTGCTTCAAAGTCATTCTGAATTGCCTCTACACTGTGATGTGTTGTTCTGTTCATGGCTAACACAAAGTACTTGGTGTTTGGGACCAGGGATTGTACACCCTACATACATTTTAGCATGGCTATGATATCTTTGACCTATGACCGCATCACAGACATGCTGATATTCATCACAACAGCATTCTCTCACGTGTGATATTCATTAAGTATACTGTAGTATAATATGCTGTAGTACAATGAAGTTAGGTCTAGTTTAGTTTAGATATATACTACAATGCAATGTATTATAGTATAGTACTATGCTGTATAGTATAGAATAGTATAGTATATTTTAATATACTGTACTATGGTATGTTATAGTATGTTATAGTATAGTATAGTATAATATAGTATAGTATAGAAATGCAACCACGCGGGGGCAATCCAGTGTCTTCTTGTGCCAGTACCAAGTCTGGATAAATGCAGAGGGTTGTGGCAGTAAGGGCATCCGACATAAAACATTTGCCAAATCAATGATGCGAATCACAAATATAATTCCCATACGATGATTCGCTGTGGCGAACCCTGAAAGGGAACAGGAAAAAAGTTGTGTTTTTTGTCCTATCAGCTTCAACGTACAACATTAAAGGGAACCTATTACACAAAATTCAGTTTGTAGTAATTTTTAGATATGAACATGGATCTCCAGGGCTTAAACAACCAATTGCATATTTCCCTCATTGTGACCTCATATAAGAGAATGCCCTCCCCTGATTTGTTGCTCAGCTCTGCTGTTATCTGTAGGGGTGTGGCTCAGCAGTAGCTCATTTACATAAACACTGAAACAGTGCATTAAGAGGAGGAGTGAAACAGGTAGTTAGGGGTATGCATAATCTAAAGAGTATTTCAGCTCAATTGTTAACAAACACTGTGGGAGACATGTGAGGCCTCTTTTAAATTGTAATACAGTATATGGAACCTTTATGTGTAACATTTAATGAATTCAGAAATTGCCATGTCATTCTTTATTAATCAGACAAATGTGATCAGTTTGGTATAAGATGAATGAAAGAAGAATGAAAAACAGCACTTATTTGCATCTTATCACCTTGTAACTGATGAACTGAATGTCAAATGAATAGTCATCATGGGGGTTTTGACCAACTACCTTATCTTTATCATATACAGTATTTGTCTTTTTCTTTGCTTGCAAGTTAGATGATGTGATAAATCTGTGAATAATCTGTTACAGTAGAAACATATCACAATATACCTTAAACTTTTTAGTTACTGAAAAATATTCATCACCTTCTGACCAGTTAGAATCGATAATTTAATTGCGTTATCAATAAAACATAAAAGAAGGTTTTTTATTATTATTATTATTATTATTGCCACCGGTGTTGTTGCTGTAGTATAGATGATGTCTTTGAATCAGAGTTTCTGGTGTGCTAATTAGCACTACCGTCACTCTTCTGACAGGTGCAGCCCGTCTGCCGGGCTTCAACTCTCCCAAACACACACACACACACACACTAAACGTGTTGATTTCGTCCCCCATCTGTTATTACATAATCACTGCCAATGTCTGTGTGATGAAGATGGAGAAGAAGAAAGAGAGAGACAAAGGAAGAGAGAAGGAAGGCAAACTCGACAGAAGTGAGTATTAGGGCACGTCAGCGTGGCTGGAGGCGGTTGAGAGTAATTGAGGCCTTGGTTGAAGTCGTTAGCTGTAATTCTTGGCTCTGCTACGTTCACAGCAGAGCCATGTGCCCTTGAAAAAGGCTCTGGAAAGTAAATTCCATGTGGAGTCTCATTCTTTACAATTATAGCACTGATACAATTATGACTTTTGATCTAGAATACCATACATGTACTCATTCCTGGTAAAATTCTTAAATTCTTCTTCATTAGTCTATATGTTTACAGTACAGGCATGGGAAAGTGAACTTTGGTCGACTTGGGTGAAAAAAGCAAACTGTGAATTGACAGGAATCTGAACCATTTTTAAGCTGAGGTTCTTTCTTTCAACATACTTAGAGGTCAAAGGGTCACCATTTTAATCCAGGATGTTAGGAAAGTTGGCTGCTACAAGGAAATAATAATGTTGCATCATCAAGGGTGCTAAGTTTGATGCCACTGTGATACTGTGCGGGAAAAAAAAAAAGTTTATTTTTCCAGCGCAGACAGGAGACGAGTCTGCCTGAGGTCACGTGAATTCCTTCCGAAGAAGGTTTACGGGATTCCTAAAGAAAGTGCCAGAATACACACCGCTCAGGCTGTGCCATCGGCCATTTTTCAACGCCGTGAGGAGCTAAACGGTCGATAGCAGAGCCGAGTGGCTCGGGAACGCTCACCCTAATTGTTTGTTCAATTATTTTTCTTGGACGCTGCACCTGCACTCCACCAAGTGAGCTCTGGAGACGCGCAGCACAATTAGAGCCTGCCGAGCAGCAAGGATTGTGGGTAAGCACAGGCCAAGCAGCCCGCAGGGCGAATCGGATAAATACCTTTTAGTGCTTTAGGTAGTGTTGCGAGGGAGAGAGATCCAAGGCTCTCAGGGAGTAATTTCTGCCTTATTTGTCTGCATGTTTGACCTCCTCTTGACAAGGTTCCAGAGCGTTTTGTCAGCAGCACTATGCTATCTTTCCCCTGATTTAATCAAAGGCTATTATAAAGGCGAGGAGAACCAGGGAGCATCTTACCTCCACTGAACTCTCTGACTCCCCCACTCCTGCTCTCTCTCTCTCTCTCTCTCTCTCTCTCTCCCATAAACATCTGAGGTGGGTGAAATTTCACGGGTAAGTGCCTTAGACGGATCAAAACCAGAAGCATGAGAGCAAGTACACACTTCACCTTACCCACACACGCACACACGCACACATACACAGGGTCACAGAGGGCCAGATATACAAGGTTTTTATGCTTCCTGGTTCTGGTAGTAAGCTTACAACTTGCAAAAATAGCCTTCTTGTACCTTTAATAAATGTATCTATTTTCTGTTTTTAAAGATTTATCCATAGAATACTGCCATTTGCTCATCAAAATAAAAGAGAGAAAGCAACAAACATGTCTTGAGTAGCAACATCAACTTAGCAAAGCACATTGCCTAAAAAAGCTAGCTGTTAGTTTTAGCTTGTTTTATGTTTAGCTTTATTTACCCACTGTAGCAACAACTCTGACCAAAAACTAGCCATGCTAATTAACAAGCTAGTTTTTTATGCTACCTTCATGTCTAATTAAAAAGAAAGAGAACTGCCACAAACACACAAAATTAAAAATTACTAAATTTAGATGAAAAACAGGAAGCTAATTAAGCAAGTCATTTAACTACTTTCACCTCTCCATCTGTAATAAATTGATTAGTATCCCTGCTCATTAGCAAGCTAGTTAAAAGCTATAGGCTATGTAAAATAAAAATACGGTTAGCCAAATTTTTGCTAACTTAATAACATGCTAGCAATTTGTAATAAACCCTTAAAATAAATTTGCTAGCGTGTTGCTAACATATAATGTTTATGTGATTAGTCATGTGTGCTAGCTAATAAAGTGATAAACTGCATTCATATCATATTTTTAAAAAAGCTCAATTGTGTTCATATAGCGTGAAAATGACTGCTTGGAGCTACTACGATAATTAAAAAAAAAATGATTCTAAAAAAGTTTAGTGCTAATATTTAGCATAAAAATATTAAATAAAACCCAGAACATGGCAATGTGTGAACACTATAGTGGTGGAAAGAAAAGGCATGCCTAGCTAGTTATTTAGGTAAGAATCAGCATTTTAATGTACCACACTGCATCTGGTTCTTGACAAAATTTAAATAAACCAGTGTTTCAGCTATGTGTTGTTTTTATTTGTTTTTGGCTACAAGTTTTATTTTCTATTTAGCATATTGTGCTAGCTGGAGGGAATTTCACAAATAAAACAATATTGTTGTATTTTTTTGGGTTAATTCCCATTCTTGAGTAATAATGTCAGGTTGTAAATGCATTTTTACCTTCTTCATCTTATCCTTTTTTTTTTCTTTTTCCAATTTGACTTTCTTTGCTTGTTCTGCTGCAAAACCTCGACCGCACCACCATCAGAGCTGTGGAAGTGGAAACTCCAGGGTCACGGTGGCTGAAGTTGTCACTCACTGCATTGTTTCTTTCTTTTTTTTCCCTCCCTGTCCCTCCACTTTGCTCTGTCGTTCTGTGGCGGCTCGGATCGGTGGTCTAAAGCAGGAGGATTAAGCAAGTGGGCCCGCATTAGGAAGAGTCTCTACGATTGGGGCTGCTGTATTGGGCACTGACTTTTCAAGCTTGAGGGATGGAAATATGCCACTGCATTTCTTGTGTGGTGAAGATATTCACATCTGAAGAAGGATTTCTTTTTATTATCCTGGTTTCTTTCTGTCCTAAGTGCAAGTTTGATAGCAACATAATAAGTATGTACAGCATCCTTGAAAATGAATCGTGAAAAAAAATGAGGCCTGCATGTTTAAACAGGGATTTTTATCATATCAACTTTCAGATTTGTGCATTATCATCTATAGCATGTCTTTCTTTTTAAGAGTAGAAATAAATATGCACAGAACAGCTATAATATTAAAATCATAATATTTTCACTTAGGTTTGTGGTTCCCCTTGTGCTCCGGGGCAGTTCTGGCTCCTCGGGTTGTGGCTCCGCAGAGCTGGCACCAGGATGTTGGCACCAGATCCTTTGGCTGCTGTGGGATGCGGAGTGGGACCTCCATGGATCAGACTTGTTTGGTAGGCTGTGGAGAGTGGTAGGCTGTGGAGTTTGTGGAATCTGTGGGTGTTCTAGTGCCTTTCTATAATGGCCTGCATTGACTTTTTTCGACAATGTGCACTACATTGGCTTTTCTGTAGGATCAGACCGGACGAATTGGTTCCTTCGGGCATGAGTGAGCCTTGCATACCCATGATCCTCTTACTTATCCTCTTATGATACCAGCTTACTCTTGTATAGTTGGTGATCAATGCTTAGATTCAGTTTACCCGGCAGTGGGTGTTATGGCTTATCAAATAAAAAAAATTTTTTAAAAAGTTTTATTATACTGTATTTGTCCAGTAGTGACTAATGTAATATGTTAATATTAGCAACATGTATTAACTATATTAACTAGGAACACATTAAACCACACTAACCTGAAAAAAAATTCTAGACATAGAGCCAAAAATATCATTATTAACTTAATGGCCAGAGGAATTTGTGGATAGGATTAAGGGCCTTGCTCAAGGGCCCGCCAGTGGCAGCTTAGTGGCGTTCTAAGAAGTAATCAAGAACCTTAACCACTGAGCCACCTCTGGGCCACAATGTACTAAATATTTTTTCTTTTTTTTTTTTTGGGTACGGTATTTCCTTCTTTAAACAATAAAAGAAATGATTTTTCAAGTAACTTTCCAAAGCAAAGCCTTTTTTGATTACCACAGTGAAATAAATATTCTAATTCTAACAACCTTTCGGTTTATTAGATGTGTAAATACAGGGATGTTTAATTAGACAAAGTCTCATTTGCATAAAAAAATTATATATATTTTTAAGTTTCTATTAAAAATATTGCTAGTAACATTGTAAATAAGTAATTAAGTAAATAATTAAATACATAGATAAATAAAATAATGAATAAATATCACCAATAGGGTCATGCAGTGTATGATTGAATAATACATATGCTTTTTCTTTGGTTGTAACATACAGTTAACCTGTAATGTGCACAACCATATAGTTGCCATGGTACCACTTGTAGTTCCAATTATGCTTGGAGAGGCTGATATGCTGTACGCTAGGGTTCTGTACTAAAGTTCGTTTTTATTTTCCCTCTCTGACCTTCTTGTTATCAATGTTAACACCTTTGAATACTTTTCTGCCCCATTAAAGAGCCATCTGAATGCACTCAGAGACATTACTGTGCATAATGTCATACATAACATGCTCTACATTGCCTTACTTTAGGAACACTCATATCTCATAAGATACACAGGACACAGAGATGGAGAAAGGAAGACAGGTGGCCAATTGCTGACTGAAAGAAATGCAGTTTTGCACCTGCTGTTGAAATCGTATCCAGGTATTTAGAGAAATCGCATTTCTGGGCCTCATGCACCACATTAACCGCATTACTCTCTTGGTTCACACGGTGCTCAGATTTCAGGCGTACAGTGAATTGTTCATACCATGAGAACCATGATGGCATTTTTTAACGGCACTGTCTAACACATGCAAGCTGACAAAAAGCTTAATTTTTTTATTATCAAATTTTTTGACAGATCTATGGGTTTCTTGGTTAATATTGAAATAGTTGAGCACTTAAAAATAATTTTTGACCTTTCGTATATTCATTTGTTTTGTATTTATATTATGGCAATTTAACGATAATAAATTAAGTTTGTATAGTTATCTATTGAATCGATCGAATTGTTTAACATAAACATATCAATTTCTGCTATTTCTTACAATTACTTATATTTGTTCAAATTACATATTTTGAGTCAAAATGTTGCCCTTAATTTAAATATGTTGATGAGAATAATTTTATTCAGTGAGGACAGCTGGTTAAAAATCACATCATTCTGAAAAAAAGTGTAAAAAATTGTAAATTAACGCATAAGAAGACTGCTACAAGGGGCGTTCAAGTCAAACTGAGACTTTTGATTGTGCAGATTAACAGAACACAACTATGAGAGATTATTTCTCTATATACTGTAATCCTCTGCTACACTGATGCAGAAGATTACTTCTCCCAGAGTTTCAGTAGTGTTTGGATACCAAATCGGTAGGAAGTTTTCTCAGTATGCCTTTAATGGCCCAAACATGTAGAAATGGCCTGGAGTGAGGTCAGGACTGTATGGAAATGTATCAATAACTCCCAGACGAGTTTGTTAATAATTGTGTGTACAGTTCCCAGAGATACTAGATGCATCTCTTTTGCAAGTTGGCGACAAGTTATCCATCAATTTTCAAGGACCAGGTGCTGAATGTTCACAGAAACGACTACAGTGGGCTTCGGCCCACCTTGGCTAGGATTGTCATTCATGAACGTACTGCCTTCTATAAAACATTTGCACCATTCAACTGTACTGGGCTTGAAGTCTAGTAAATGTCAGTCAGTTTTACTCTTGCATTCATGAGAAATATCATCGCAAGTCCCGGTTTGACTTGAAAGCCCCTAATAATGTTTTATTGTTGTATACAGTACATGACTCAAAATAACTTCGTCCTGTGGGAAATTATTTTTTCAGCTTTTAATATTAGTAATTTCAAAACTGTTTCCTTTTATGGAATTTTGTGGGCATTACTAAACGCAAATCAGCTGTACCATGGACACGCTTGGTAATTTATGGGTAACTGCATTTCATAATCATATGTAAAGTTTTGCATCATATGCAAAAACTTTTATTTACCTTTCACTTAAGCATCTACACGTATCTTTAGTAATTAAATGAGAAATGCATCCCATTAGGTCTATTTCCCTCTGGATTGCACTTCATTTAATGTGCACGGTGCAGGTCAGTTTCGAAACACGTAGCTCACTCTATAGTTTTAGCATTGTGGAGTGTTGCATTAAAATACAGTACATACAGTTGCATTAAAATACAGTACATACAAATTGAAAAATTTTTCACAAAACTTTGCAAGCAGTTTTTTTTCCCTAAAATGTTTTAGACTTGTCTGCTGGGCAACTACTAATGAAAACAAATAAAACAACTTGAAAATCTCTGCATTGTCCATCCCCATAAGAATATACATCATCTGCCTTAAAGCCAACTTGCCATTTGCCTTAAAACATATGTAAAAGTACTAAAGTTTCTCAAAACTCACAACTCTTCTAAACAAACTGGAAACTATAGAACTGTAAATGCCGTACCAAAAAAAGGAGTTGAGAAAAAAATTGGCACAAATGACTCGTGATGTTTTCTGTTGAGAATTCGCTTGACGGTAAGAGACTTCTAACCCGCTCCCTCCATGCGACTCTGCTAAAGGCTGTGTTTTTCAGGGTCAGTGAACTTGTGTAAAAGGTCCCAGGCTGTTTATTAGTGGTGCTTGGTGTCAGAGAGAGAACAACTGGAAGGGTGAATCCCTTCTTCTCTCCATTCTCTGGTGCATCGCTCTTCTGACTGAGCGTCTTGTATTTCTTTTCCGTTCTCTGCCGAGGAGCCACAAGCGGCCGGTGCACTCTTAGTGTTTCTCTCTTTCTCTCTCTCTTTCGTTCTGTGAGGGTGTGAGTTTGTGTATGAGCCCAGGGGAAGTAGCATCCAATTGTGTTTGTCAAGGCTTCCATTCTTCATGTCATGGAGGACCTAATTCTCTCTTTCTCTCTCTCTCAATGCTCGGACTGTTTTCTGCTAAACTAAGACTGTCAGTTGGAAAACACGCAGAAAAACTCCCCTGCAAACACTTCTCCCCACTCGCTCAGCCGAATCCTCCTGGGCCTGCGGTTCCTCGCAGCCCCGTCTTTATCCGCTGCTGAAGCACTGACAGGCTGCCCAAGCAGAGCGGCGGCCATGACAGGCTTACGGGCGATGAGAAACCTCTGGTGTTGCGAGGACCTGGCTTTAGAGAGAACAAGCAAGCACAATCACTAACCATCAAAGACCGAATCATCTCGTTATTACTAACGACCGTGTACATAGAGACCAAAACCAACGAGAGGTGTCAGATCATGGCTCTTCGCCCCTCTCAGTTGCTTTATGCTGTTCGAGCTGCAAAGCTAATGAGAGATGGCTACTTCTGACAAAATGCTATGAAGGGTATGACATAAGGTCCCACGGTGACCGCAAACGCATGATTATGCGCGTGTACGAGATGGAGAAAGAGCGAAACTGGGCCAAAGATCTCTCATTAGGAGTTAGTGTTAGTTTAAACTCTCCTTTCAACACAAAGCAGGCACTGCTTACAATGTCAGCGATACGCAGCGGCATGAACTAATATATTATTTGAAACAATTTATATTTCATCAATTTGATCGTCATGTAAAGTAACATTTGTTTGACTTTCTGCACTGCGGTATGGTCCAAAATTATATCAGTTATCATCTTTGCTTTTTTTAAAAAACTTTTTTCCTTATTTTTCTCTATTTTTTTATTTATTCTTGTTTATAATGAACTAATTATTTTTATTATTATTATTATTATTTATTTTACAGCTGGTCTTTCTATGCTTTTAGAAGTCACATTTTTTTAATGCCTTCTCTAGGGGTTTTAGTACCCCTAGTACTGAAACATTAATTAAATTGATCAGACCTGCATCAGACTACGTGATCATGTTTTGCTTTCAGTGTATTGTAATGGATCATCTAAATTACTTTTTTTCATACAACTTAATAATTAATTAATTCTTGGCAGCGCTTTAACACCCTTGACCTGCACCCTACGTAACAAAGTATGTTCAATATTTCTTTCTCTCTTCTTCCTGTTCTTCTTTTTCTGCAAGCTTTGCATTTCCTGAGTGATCTCGATGTAATGTACATTAACACATCGTTCCACTGCAAAATCCCCGAGATAACATGCTTCAAAGGCAACACCATCTGCGTATGCCTAGCTCTGAGGTGAGCTCGGTGAGCTCAGACAATAAAAGCCGAGGCCTGGAGGGGTCATGGCCCCTACGCCCAGTGACAGCGCTATCCGGGCGAGGATGCATCGCTCATGGAACGTGAACCTGAAACAATAGAGCTGGCTGTTCAGAGCCAGGAAACGGGTGCCACGGAGAGCGAGGTTTGTTTAGCTCTCGCCTCTCAGCTCTGTTTGCTTACATTCCGCCGTCCAGCGCAGATGCTGAGTGGCGTTTGGCCGTGTGAGAAATCTAAGATGTCCTCGCGCAGAGAGAAGAGGATCGCTCGGGCTAACACGCAGGCCAAGTTTCAGACAGCTTGTTTAAGCTGGAGGAAAGACCTTCCCTTTTGGATATACTGCATGGTGCTTTGTGTATTTACAAAGCATAAAATTGATTACAGAGGTTTCTGTTTATGAGAAGAGGCACTGAAGGTGGTTTATGTGTGAGATGAGGTCTAGATTATGGTATTTTAAGTGTATCAATTGTTTTACAGTGCCATCGGGTTGATTGTAAAAAAACAGCATTAAAAGTCACACAGAATGATCCATTGGCCTGTTTTATAGTTGGCATGTTTGTGATATTCTGTTATAAACAATCTATCTCTACTGCATCGCTATTTACACACGTTCAAGTAGTTTACACAAATTACTGTGACGGATTTCCATTATGGAATTTCACATACAGTAAAAGTCTATGCTTTTACAAATGTGGCCTTTTCCATATATGTCCTGCTATGGTGCCATGGAGGAGTCATGTGTTTAAGGCCAAAAAATTATTTCTGCTCCAGTCATGTCTGTTTTATTCCAAAGGTATGAAGACTAATTAAGTAACAAAAAGTGCTTCATTAAAAAGGGCTGGATGAATTTAGAGACAAGTCAAAGGGAGCAAGCTAATAACATATTTGCACGTTTTGCCCGATAGATATCTATAATTGATGACAATGTTGTTAACATAATAATTATTATACTACTACTACTACTACTACTACTACTAATAATAATAATAATAATTATTATTATTATTATTATTTTTATTTATTATCATCATCATCATTATTATTATTAATATTATTATTGTTATTATTAATAATAATAATAATAATAATAC
>JAOVVA010000012.1:4637137-4650204 GCA_028565275.1 Leiocassis micropogon | reverse complement strand
AATAATAATAATAATAATAATAATAATAATAATTATTATTATTATTATTATTATTATTATTATTATTATTATCATCATCATCATTATTATTAATATTATTATTGTTATTAATAATAATAATAATAATAATACAACCATTATTATAACAATTTTAAATTGACATTTCTTTATCCTTGACATATAAACGTTTGTAAAAGTTCAGTATTTAATAAGTTCATTTTAATTAAGTAATGATGTTTAATTAAGCAAATATAATTAACCAAAAAAAAACAAAGAATAGCTCAAGCTAACAGGTACATTGTAATCTGGATTTAAACCCACACAAACTGTTCCTGATTCATCTAAAACCTCTAAAACTGGTTTTAAAAATGGTATAAAAAAAAAAAAAAAACTAAAAAAAAACGGGACTGATTGTGATGAACTTTCTCGTGAATGAAACTGATTGACATTTAAAGAAGACATCAATCACAATAAAGTGATGAGAATTTAAACTGCAGTAAAACGTGTGAATGGTGTGAACATTTTAAAGTACATCCATGACTGACGATCCATATGAACATTTAGCGAGTGGAAAACTCTCAGGAAAAAACATCCTGGTTTGGTCACCAAAGATATTCTATTTTTACAGGACAATGCACGACCTCATACTGTCTACTGCACCACTTGCACATCACAAGAAATCAGCTGGGTTATTGCCACATCCCCTGTACAGTCCTGACTTCGCTACAAGCCATTTCCACATGTTTGGGCCATTAAAGGAGTTCCTGGGAGGCCAGGGCTTCAGACATGAAGCAGGCAGTCCACATGGCTCCAGTGTACTGAGAAAACTTTCTACCTTGATGGTATCCAAGCACTTATAAAACACTGGTGTAAATTTAGCAGGGGATTATATAGGGAAATAAAGTGAGTTTTTATTTTTATTACTGTGTTCTGTTATTCTGCACAATGAAAAGTCCTGATTTGACTTGAACACCTCTTGTATGTTGGTGCTAACCATACTGAGCTTTGAACATCTTAAGCAGAATTTTATAGTCAATATGCAATTTGACATTTGTATCTCTTCAATTTGGGTCAAATATAAAACCTCCAATAAGAAATAAACTGATGATAGTCTAAGACAACAAACTGGTAATTTCCTACTTTGGCCAGCAATTATTTTGCCTTAGACAGAAATACTGTACTTCATACATAGCTTTACCAGATATGTAATCACTATACTAACTATACTATACTAAAAAACTGTATAATATTTGATGACATGTTTTTGTATAGTAGTAACACTCATCACATTATGAGAACATAAGTGGAACATAAATGGTCTATTTCCGCACATTTATTTGATATATTTTCATCAGAATGCATGACAGTAGGGCAGGACAATGAGGACTTCCATCAAACAACTTTAATTCACAGGTTTTCTGGTTCTCTGCATTCCCACGGTGGTGTAATGCCAGCAAGGTCGGAGAGCATCTCATGCAGGGGTAGACGAGAAAGCGATTTGGCCCAAGACAAAGGAAGAAGAGGAAAGGAGTGATGACACTTTTAATGACTCACTCGATTCTCCTGCATGTGTTATGTGAGACATCCTTTTCTCAAATTGTTTAGAGATAGGCACATAGGATTGCCCATCGCCCACTTTGGTTTCCATAAGTTTTTTTTTCTTTTCACCTTATACTTTATGCTGAATTGTGCCTCCCACATCCTAAAGTAAACATGGGAGAATCGTGCCTACCCCACAAGCGTGGGAGTTTTCTTTACTGTAATTGTTTGACAGAGTTTTCCTGTCTTTTTGCTACTCAGAGGTGTAGAATGTGGTGGCATTTAGAACATCCTGATTACACTCGTACCCTCAAGGGACAGGATCCAGATGGACAGACATCACTAGAGGATTAATTACCAAAATGCATTGTGTATATAGGTTCCTATAGATGAGTAATGTATTTCCTGTGTGCGCATGTGTGTTATACTCAGTGGCTGCAGCAGATGGCAGTGATCAGGCTTAAAGAAAATAGAAAGATATAAATTAACTTTCTGCCATCAGATGTTCATATTATCTACTGTAGCTGAATGTTACAGAATCAGATATTTTATGATGTAAAAAACATGCTTCACAAACAGTATTTGCTTGATTTGATGTATTTTGTTATAAAAAAGGTAAAATATATAGAATATAATTTTACAAATACTTGTATTATTTTCCTATTTATTACATTTAAATATGTTCCTTATTGTTATATTATAATATTACAGATAAGGATTAAGATCACCATAAAAAAATTTATTGAGTATTTGAGCTCTGCCTTTTTTTTCTTTTTTTTTGTCGGAATTCTGACTTTAATCTCAGCAGATTTTATTTGAGATTAAAGTCAGAATTCTGCTTGTTGGACAAGCAGACATGCTTACATGGTGAGTATACTGTAAGTAACAATGAACAGAGTCACCTGAAAGCAATGAGCAGAATGCAGAAAAAAACACAACCCATCACTATGGTTGGGAGAAAAAAAAACCCAGTAAAAACTATTGCTATGTTTAGAGTGTTTCTGGGAGCATGAGGAAATTGTGTACCGTAATCTAAGCTAAAGATGACTCAATGAAATCTTTGAGTGTGTAATGTTTTTTTTTTTTTTTTTTTTTTTTTGGCCAGGCAGTTTAATTACAAGACATAGAAGAAAGATATATTTTTAGTTAAGAAAATAACGTACACAATTTTTTCACATAGTATTTATATGTTGGTTTAATTTACCTGTATTAATGGAGGCATGCATTAATACAACTCTAACATTCATGAATATAGCAATAAACCAATCAGTCACTTCCTCTTATCTTCCCTCATATACAAGCTTCATTAAAATAATCTCTAATAAAATACTAAGTTCACTAATATTTATTACAGAAAACACACATCTGCCTGTATAGTTGTGCTTGATTTCACTACTTTGTAAACCATGCAGCATTTATTTCCAAAAATATGCTTTAATACCCACCATGTATCCTGCCACACTGAGTGAAAAGGAGTAATTAGGAGCATCTTCACAAGATGTGGATCAGTCTACATGTCTCATCACGCCAAGCACTTGCATTGGGGCTGTTTGGTTCAAAAGATCAATTATTTCCCATAATCCTCACCGCGTAAGAGCAATCTGCATTTTTTGCGGGGTCATTAAGGATATTCATGAGCAGAAAAATGGACCAGCTTTGGGGAGGAAATCAGCTAGTAAAATACCGTGAATGCAAAGAAATGTGAGGGTTTTTTTTTTTTTTTACATGGTGCAACCTGCTGAAATGTTCATCCAATAAATAAATAAGTTGGTAAATAAATGAGAACCAATTACACACAAGAACTTTGTGTCAGGTTGAGATGGACAGCATTTCTATATACATCTGTACAAACTAGGACCATCCAGGCATTTTGAAGAACTCCCGAGGGATTGCTTAATCCAGGCCTTGACGGACAGTTTTGTCAGAGCACTGTGTGGCTTTATGCGGTTATTACAAGCATTTCCCTGTCTATGGGACTTTGGCTTACACAAGATTATGTTGTAATCTCACTAATCCTCATTGCTTTAAGATTTCAGTCAAAATACGGAACAGGAAAGTAGCAATCATTGGTGGTGTTTAGTGCGTTATGAGTGTATCTTCACTTTCCCTGCTGTTCCACCTTGGTTATTAAGAGGAATGATGCGCCAGTGGTGTGGATGGTGTGGATTTACTCTTCACACAAAATGACCAGTACTGAATGGGTCATCTTTAAATACGATCAGAAAAATAAATAATTTCAAGGTTAAGCTTGGATGCAATTACTATAGAATTAATAGCAAATATTCTTGATTTTTAATGTTGTGAAATTACTTTTATTTACAGGAATTACTAATTGTCATTTGTGTCATAATCACTGGTGACCGTAACATAAATGGCAAACATACATTTTTATTCATTTAAAAAGAATTTTCCAAGATAGCATCAGTAGCATCAATATTTAACTTCAATAAAACTAGATCAAATCACTAGATCAGATCACTGTACTAGAGCTAGACAGACCCTCTATGACATCACCCATAGATTTACTGAAGAGTGGTTTTGAAGCTCAACTGTGGGTGTTCTGGTCATCCCCAACTTGACAGGAGCTGACTCCGGCTAAACCCTGGTTAATCCTTAAATGGGCAATTGTTAGCACCGAACAGCACCTGACACATAAGCTACAGTAGCTATCTTAACTTTAGCTTACCTAAATGCTACGGTTACTAACATTAATTTAAATGCTAATGTTACTTTGCATTTGTTTGAACTCCATCAAGCACACCATACACATGTCAACATATCTTGTGGTAAATTCAACTACAATGATTAAAGTTAGCTGGTTAATTAAAGTGATGTGTAGTCGACACCTAGCAGTTTGACACCTGCAATGCAGCTGACACTCAAATTAGCCACAGATGTTATGGATTATTGTAACATTAAAAAAAAAAAAGTTGCATAAAAATTCACCCCCATACAATTGTCATGAATGGGAAATCTACTGTAGCTGTGCTGACCAGAACTGTTTTTTGTACCAGACTGTAAACATGTTTATTCCAGTTGTAAAGTAGGACATTTTAACCCGGGGGTCTATGAGGATTTGCTCACTTTCTGGAGCAATATCCTAGTGGTCATTTAACGAATTGCAGGTTCTAGCACTTCTGCATTAGACTGCACAAGAAGATTGTGGAAATAAACAATAAACATATAGCTGGGATTTCTCTTCAACTCATCTTCACCCAGCCAGCACCGTTCTCCCTGGAGCTACAGCAAGTAGATGGGTAGTGTGTGTAAAGGACGAAACTTTGTAGTGTGTATGTTTGTCTGTGTTCAGAGAGCGAGAAGCATGTGAATGGGATCGTAAGTGGAGAAGATGTTGTCTCATCGCTAAAGGCCACTATTGTCTCACTGAGCTGAAATAGACATGATGAGATTCTTTATCAAAGCGCTAGCGAAAGCAGCCGAACAGAACGCACTACTTCATTTCAGCTTAGCCTTTGTGTAGTTCCGTGACCTCCGCTTGTTCAGTGTAGAACAACACTATGAGTCGGCTCTTACTGTATGCTAACTGCGAGCGTAGGGGAAAATTTATTGATTATGAACTGAATTATTAATGATTATTTGCTTATAATTAATTATACGTAGTATTCCTCAGGTAAAACTACATTCATTTTATAAACACTATCATTATATTATCATCAGTATTGAGCTAGCATCAAACTTATATTAAAAAGCAATAATGATTAAATAGATATTTAAAATTAAAAATCCTACTAAGATCAAACAAAATAGAATGTGCTTAGCAATTACAAGCTACAAGTTTAACTTCTTGATATTAGCCAGCCAATATTATTCACTAACTCATTGTCTATACAGGGGCCTGGACCCTCTCATGAGATTTATGGGTGCCAATGCATCGCCAGGCACACTCACACGCTCATTTACACACTATAGGCAATTTGGGAATCAGCCTAATCTGCATGTCTTTGGACTGTGGGAGGAAACCTGAGCACCCAGAAGAAACCCACCAAGTACGGGGAGAACATGCAAACTCCATTTCTACAGACCCCCATGGCGGGAATCAAACCCGCACCCTGGAGGTGCAAGACGACTTTGATACGGTATTGAGCTCACTTCACAGCAGATCCTGAACATTAGCCATGGCGAAGTCAAAGGATGCAGATCATACAGTATAACATGATTTAAGCTACTGCTAATTATCTGCTTCGTTTGTGGAAATTACAGTACAGAGATCCTTTTATTTATTTATTTATTTATTTAATATATATATATATATTTTTTTAAATCTAAACCAAACCCCTATCGCATTCATCATCATCAAACCTCTCACTGGGGACATGCACCCGGAAGAAACTGGGTTACCATATGACCCTGGCAGTGTCCCTTTTCTTCCAGTACCCCCACAGCACATGACCCCTCTGCCTCAGCCTTTAGGACAAGAATGATGGTCAAAGTGCACAGAGAGCCTAGAGATGTGATCACAAGCAGGCTTAGTCAAACCATACATGCCCTGCGATATTGCTCATGGCTTAGGTCCAGTCCGGACACGATGTCATTCCTAATGTTTCAGATCTGAGGCAGAGAGCGAGGTTGGAACATATGGATATTTCGGAAAGAAAACTTTACTTCCATACTGTTTAGAGAATTTCTACGTTCCTGGGATTGATGAAATTAATCTATATATGACATAAATGAACAAGGAAAAAAAAAACAGTTGCTGCTGACGGAACAAAAGATGGACATTAGCATGAGCCCACAGTTTTATGTTTTTATAAGTCCTACAGTAGCTTCGATATATTACCCCATGGCCACACCTTTAAGGCTTCAGTAAAAAATCTAAATGATAATAAATTTCCCACGCTACACTTTTTGGACTTTTTAGTTTTGCATTGTCCAAGTGAGAAGAGCACTTCGTTTCTGGAATGTTCCAGGGTCAGAGGCTCAAAGCCGATGTTTCACTCCTCTAGGTCTAAACATCGAGACATTTCAGCGTTTTGTAAGAACTTTGTTTAAACTGCAATTTCAACACTTTGAGAATCTAGTCTGCGATGTCGTCTCGAGATTTAGACCTCACTGACAATATAATGGTATTTCACGAGTTTACACAAGGTTCCATACACACATGCCATAACACAGAAATATTTTGTCAATAGGCATATACAAAACACTTTTTAGGTTGAGCGCTTTTAAAAACAATGGGTTCTAAAAATCCGCTGGAAGCCGAACGCTCCGGCCAAGATGTTTACACGGGTTCAGCTGGTGCCGTCGGACCTACCTTCAGGCCTGAAACCTGCGTCCGAGGACAAATAAACAGGAAGAACTCCAGGCGGCTGGAAGAGAAGTGCAGTATTTATTGAAGCTCTTTCTGACTTGGGCTCATTCCAATCTGCTGAAATAAACTGCACATTTATTAAGAGACACTTGCTATGTGATACACCAATTAATCTCATACGTCAGTGGAAAGGGTTTTTTTCTTTCCCACTACGTTTTCAACATTCCTTTTTATTTTTTCGTTTCAATTTCATTTAACTAGGCCTCCAGTTAAAAGATCGGAGTTACATGCGTTGAGGAGTTTATAATTGCACATTAGTTCAGTTCCATAGTTTCAAAGGAAGGCTGGATAAATACTTCCTTATCATATCCTAATTTAGCCTAATTCAATTGGGTGAGGAAATCAAATAAATGACATAAAAAGGGCATTTTTTTAATAAGAGAGTTCAGACAATGAGAGGGGGGGTGACTGAGCGAACCAATAGGCATGTAATCACAAAAGCAATATGAAAATCAGCTCGGTGAATAAAAGGGTGTTTGGGTTTTTATTACTGTTAAATTGGAATATGTAAAAATTACCTTCATTTATTCCATTGAATCTACTGCCATTAATCCATTCATGCCCAAATATTTTCTTGCACACATTGATTTACTAGCAGTAAGCCAATTTAAATTAGTTCAATATTAGTGTTACATTATATTTGTATGCTGAAGAAAAAGGTGGATTTAATTACCTGGTAATTTAAGGTGTTGGTGAGCAAATAGCTGGTTAAGCACCTTAGTTGAAATAGGACAAAGCAACTCGATGGACTACAGCATATTTCTCTAGGACAGAGCAGCCTCATTCTTCCAAAGAAATACAAGAAATACACCAAAGACAAAATGTGGCCATGATTACACCAGTCGCCAATCATACAAGCAATGGCCATTATGAATCTGAATCATGACTGAACTGAAATTTACAGTACACTTGGCAACACTAAAAGCTCAGGAACAAGTGTTACATCCAAAACCACATACTATTACCACCTAAATAGTAAATATTTATTTTAGTACAATGTGGTTTGGGATGAAATGAAAGCTCTGAAGTCCAGTACAGCACTGATGGCTTCTCATTCTGACATACTATTTCGTCCAGTATTTCGTGCTTTAAAATATAGACGGGGAAACGTTAAGTCAAATTTAAGCATAAATGCTGATGGTTACTCAAATAGTTAAGGTTTCTAGTGCTTTTCTATAAATAAAATACTGTAGTACAGTATATTGTACTGTATGTACTGATGGCACCTACTGTATTGCTACTGCATCATCACCAAGCATGATGAGATCACTTCGGACGACTTTCACACACACACAATAACAGAATCACTGCTGTCTGGCTCACGGATTGCATAAATTGTCTGAATAACGAATTCCATTTTTGAAAAAATAAATAAATAACTGAGTATGTAAATGGCGGACCTAAAGCGTTAGATTACTCGTTACATCAAAAAAGTAATCCAAGTTACTCTAATGCACTACTTAGTAACGCATTACACCCAACACTGCACCTCAAGTAGACCAAGAATGGTGGGTATAGTAGCCCATAAATACCCTTAAATTGCTGGGATTGGTACCACACGGGTAACCTAAAATTGCTGAGGTTGGTTGTCCCACCAGGAAGATTACCAGGGATGGTCTCAAGTGGATATCTTTAAGATTCCTATTGATGGTCTGATATGGATACCCTAAATATTTCCGGGAATGGTTCTTCATTAATACTATGAAGATTGTTGGAGATGGTTCTGCATGCATACACTAAGGGTGGTTAAAGATGGCTCAGTGTGGAAGGATTATCACAAAATGCTAGGGATGGGTCCAGATGGATAAAAAAAAGATTTCTATTGATGGTCTGATATGGATCCCCTAAAGTTTGCTGGGAATGGTTCTACATGGATAAACTAAGGATTGCTGCAGTTGATAGCACATGGATACCATAAAAATTGCTGGAGATGGTCTCACATGGCTACTCTAAAGATGGTTTGTCCCTCAATAATACTGTAAAGACTGCTGTAGTATTTGTGTTTTTAATGGTCATGAAATTCAGAATCATATCTGCAGTGAAGCAATGGACGAAGCTACTGTATATTGAAAACATTAAAACCATTAGATCCTGACCATTATGCAAATTCCCCATAGAAAAGTGAAGTGACGTCCACGTGCATGTTGTTATGACCTGATTGTCAGTGTTATGTCATGCAGCACCATCACATAACACAATGCTGCAAATGAAAGCCTATAAAAGACTCCATGGCAAGTTTATGACCTCGCCTAGATGCACTTACTTTGAGAAAAGCAAATGGCTGATTTTCTTTCTGTTTTTTTCACCAACATTAAATAAATGCTGCAAAAATGGGAAAAGTGGTCATAAAATCGAGCTCTTTTGCAGTATAAACAGGTTTGTGTATATATAAACAGGTTTCCTAGCATGTACAAACATGAGCATGAGGACTTCAGCTGCATTGCTTCAGCTCCTGGAGGGCCAAAATTCTGTAAGCACGCATGTTTATTCAAACCTTTAAACACTCCAATATTTTATAAAGGGAAATGTTGATATCAGGTATGATCGATTTACGTCAGTTTTACAACAATGGAATATGAAGCAACATCTGACTTCAAATGTTTGCAGTCAGAAGTATCACACGGATGGAAGTGCAGAATGGGAAGTCAACATTACATTTTTGTGCATGTGTGTGTGTATGTAGGGTTGTATACTCTAGGTAACAAACTACACTATTATGGGCCAAAATTTTTTTTTTTGCTAAATTAGTATATTATTGAATACATGTTTATTTATTTATAGAAGAAATAAAACACCCGAACACCCGATGCATCACAGCCAGGCAAGTCCTGAGCATAGCAGAAAAGCGTTCAATGTTTTCATCTGATCTTCAAATTTCCCTGATCCCAATGTGACAAAGTCACAAAGACAAAGTCCGATCCATGGAGGCCCCACCCACAGCATCCAAAGGATCTGCCACTAACGTCTCAGTACCAGACACTACAGAACACCCCAGAGGTCTTGTGTAGTCATGCCCTGAGGGACCAGAGCTGTCCTGGTGGCACAATATTGGGCTTAATGTTTTGGAATGTTATGGCTGGTCGGTGTAAGCTGTTAATACAAAAATAATAATGTATCAGAATGAGCGCATTCACATGCGTGTAATTCGCCATGCAGCTGGAAATGTTGTTAGAGCTTCTGTTTTAGAAAATTGATCAACTTTATAACTAATCAGAATTGATTGGCTATAAAGAAGATTTCAGGAGTGCTGTTGTACTGTATTTCAGTCAGACAGATGATGTCAATCAATCAATCGATCAATCAATGAATCAATCAATCAATTAAATAAAAACAAAAATAAAATGGGGTGACTTCTTTAATGTCAAAACAGTAATTAAGAGGAAGATTGGCATTGATATTTCATTTAGCCAAACCTTAACATTTCTTTTAACTCTGTAAATAATTAGACATATTTACTTTTGCTTTTTCCGCCATAACATACTGTACATGTCGGATGTGTTCATTACGTTTTGTCACGTTTAGAAAACAAACATCGCTTGATTATTAATCACGAGTTAACAGAGGCATTTGAAATTAGTGACAAAAACACACTTGATTACTGTAATTACTGCCAGCAGTGAATATTTCCCGAAGAAAATGTCATGTGTATATTTATTGGGGACTCTGTTTATATTCTGACCGGGAAACATGGTGACGGCTTTTTGAAAGCGTATCCTTACAACTTTCTGTCTGTGTGTGTGTGTGTGTGTGTGTGTGTGTGTGTACAAGTATACATGTTGTACATCATAAATGCAGTTAATATTTATGTGCAAGTGAACCAAAGACAGATGTATAATACTTGTTTGTGTGTGAAAAGCTCAATGCTTTTTTCGTCTCATACAGTATGTTTCATGGACGTGAGGTTTTCTGAAAGTCTGTCTCTCTCGCTCTCTTCCTTTCTCTCACTTACACACACTTAGGCACACACACCGCCTCTCATGTCAGGGCCGAATCACGGCTCATGGGATTAAAATCACTCTCTTAAACCACCTCCCCCACCATTTAAAACATGCTGATGGTCTTTTTTGAAGGGATCAGACCAAACCAGGACAACCACACTATCAAAGCAATTTAGCCATTTGGGAGATGACAGAAAAATCCAGCACTATTTCAACTTAAATACTATATGCAGAGGGATGAAACGTAGATTCATCTAGGCGTAGGTACTTAAGGACAAATTGTGTAAAGGGGCTCAAGTGGCCCGGGTGACACCGATTACCAATTAAATCAGTCAAGATGGGTAAAAAATATCTCTGTGTATATTTGTAATTTTAATCTTGAATTTAAATTGCGTATTAAAGCGTAATGTCGGTGCTTCGTTACTTAAGTAGAGTCTGTTTCAGAGTGACCTAATACTTTGAACTTGGGAATGTTAGGCAGAGAAGCAGGAGGTGAGCTGAAAACTGGATACACACTTGTGTGGTGACAAGGAATCTTAAGTTTTAGGTTTCCCAGTTTGTAATTTTTCTTCATATCCATTTGGATTTCATTGGGATTGTCCGGCTTTGTTTTGCAACCTGGATTTTGTGCTCCAAATTGTCCCTTGGTGTAAATGAGTGTATCCATGATTGTGTGAATGTGTCCAAGCATTCATCTTTAATATTTTCCCAGGAGCATGGGTGTACGGCGGGAATACGTCCCACTATATATATATATATATATATATATATATATACACAAATAACAAAATGTTTTGTTTTTTTTATAAAATTTTTTTTATGTTTTTGGACAGATTTTCAACCCTGGCTTTAAGAGAGGAAGCAATCGGTAGGTGACCTGGAAACAAGCCCCACACATTAAAAGGAAACATGGTGTGTAGGTGAACTGGGAACAGGCTCCAGATGTCGCTGTGACTGATGATCAGAAAATCCCCACTCAGTAATTTGTGCATAACTCGCAGAGCGGAGTGTAAATGTCACATATCGATTCGAGCGGGCCGTCCCGTATTGACATTCTCTCCAGTTACCGACGCATGCTTTCGTGTGGGTATGCGTGTATGTGTTTGTGTGTGTGTGTATGTGTGCAAGAGTCGGGCAGTCAGTCAAGCAGCTAAAGATGTGCCAGGAATACACACACACACAAACAGAGGATGATTTTCTCACTTTCTGGGAAGTGCCAGGCAACTGAAATTGATCTCTATCATTCTTTAAACAGATGTGGTGTTACAGGCAGTGTAGTGTATCTGTATAACACGGAGCTCGTGCCTAAATATGCACACAAATCACCATGATATAATCAATGAAATGTGAATAAAAAAAAAAAAACCTCACTTTCATTCTAGAAAACTGTTCCTGATTTTGACTCCAGAGTCTTATTTTATTTAATGTTTCTTAAATGTAGTGTCACGATATGCCGTCAAGCAGCACAGCGGTTTATGGACCCGTTAGTGTTCGTATGGAGAAATGAATCAACCGACCAGTCGGGTCACAAAGTATTTAAAGTGCTTTATGAGTGCAGATAAGAATTTCAATTCCTAAAACAGTTTCAGTCTGATATAAATATCTATATTTCAGTTGCATAATGCAACCATTCCCACACTCCCTTGGGCCTTAGGTCTTCAAATACAACATAGATTTTCACTCTTTTTTAAAATGTTTTTTAAAAAAGCTTGTTGCTCAGCCTTGGCAGCAGTAGCTTATTTTGTAAAGATGTTTAAAAGGCGTGTTGGGAAAAATCTGAGACCTATGTTAAATTGTTATGAATTAGTAACATATGGGACCTTTAATGCCACAGTTCTTGTTCCAAAACAAGGTGGGTTTTGCATTTCTACTTGAGTCACAAATAGAATGATCAAAACATTTCCATAAGATTCAGAATTTCACAGTATTTGCTCTGTTCGCTTTTTTTATTTTTGCTTTAATGAGCTGAGTGCACACGAGCTGGCATGGACTTCACAAGTTTGTGCAAAACCGTATGGTCCTTTTTAGATCAAATTTATCAGAGTGTCATCTGAGCACATGCTTCAGTAGAAGAGATTAGGCATGAAGAAAAGCTGACCTTTTGTACAAAGCAGATAACACGGTTAATATCGCACATTTGCTCGTCTTTAAATAGGGACCAAGAAATAGTGCAATGTTCACTATATAAATAATGTCTTTATTTGAAATATAGTCTCAGATGTACATATGTATATATGTGTATGTACAGTATGTGTGAGATA
>JAOVVA010000012.1:4601184-4615307 GCA_028565275.1 Leiocassis micropogon | reverse complement strand
ATGAACTTAAATGATTTTAGCAAATGGCTGCAATATAACAAAGAGTGAAAAATTTAAGGGGGTCTGAATACTTTCCGAACAGACAATTTGAATTTTTGCTCAGATAGAACATTATCTGATTTTCCCAATGAGGACAAATTTGATTTCACATGTAGGCTATGTGGTTTTACTTTTCTCTATTCCACATTCAGTACAATTTCAGTAGAAATCTAACCCATGAACCCATGATGAAGGTTATGAGTGTTTGTGGGTTTTATAAAGCAGCTTGTTTATTGTATTTATGTGATCAGTGATACTCAATCCTATTAATTCATATCGTACTTGTTTGTAAGTCTTAAATTGTCTTACAAAGACAAAATTTGAGCTCAAAAATGTGTAAAGAAGGCAAGTCAAGGAAGTGATAACACCGGACCATGTTCATTTGACAAGGTTTCACAGCTGAATAAAAGGTTACATGAAAATGCACTATTAATACTAAAGACAATTCTGAAAAAATTTGGAATATTGTATTCTGTATTATTAGAATATTAGCACACATGGTATTATTTTGTTTGAATTTTATTTGCATTCATTAAATTTTTGAAATCCAGTAAAGGTTTTACATGCAAACTCAAATAACTGTAATAAATAAATGAATGTAAAAAACAAATATGAATTTTAATATTTACAACAGTAACAGAAGTTGTCTTTTTCTTTTATTAATTTTAAATACACAGTTCTCCATATTTTTTTAGCCATCTTGAATGATTTTTATTCAAAATACAGGAAGCTAAAAAATCAGGGAGGCAAAAAATAATTTGCATGAATAAAATATACTGTAAATACATAAATGGACTACATGAAAGATAGATATTTCTATAGTAAAGAGAAATCTAAAAAGGGAATTCTTTAAAAATTGCATAATTTTGAATTCTTATATTAGCAAGACAAATAAACTCATATACATTATATTATTAACAATGCAAGCAAAATTGAAAATACAAAATCTGTGATATGAAAGATCAGTCAGGCACCAGAAAGACTTTTTTTTTAATTGTATTTTTGTGCCATGAAGAAAACTTCAGAAGAGATTTTAAATCTAGATCTGTTTTTCAGTTTTTCCACAGTGCTGTCCTGCCCTCTACTGTCCTGCATGTGCAGATGATCTTCTGTCCTCTTGTACATGTCAGTGTGTGTGTGTGTGTGCCAGTGTGTATGGGTGTGTGTCTCGGATGTGCGCATGTGTGGCCCTGTCAGTCGGCTTGTCTCCGGTGTGAACTCAAGGTCAGGGTCGGGTTTATTTCCAGCGTGTCTGCTTTTTGATCCGTGTTGCAGGATGACAACGCAACACTCGGCACAGCCAGCTGGATTACAGGAACGCACACAGATACACACACACACATACACACACACACACACACACACACACTTAAAAACATATCAGGATGGAGGAAATCAATCCAGTTTGACAGTCACTTCAAGACAGACGGACCTGAGTCTGCACCGGCTGTCAATTTTCACTTTCTCTCTCACTCACACAGACATACACACAAAAAATATATTCCAAGTGATTCCTTCTGGTGCTCTCCTGGCTCTCTGCCCTCTCACTTTCGTCTCCCATCAGTGGCTCTCTACAGACCTTTTAGCATCTCCTCTGTTCTTTCTAGTTGTGGTTCTGTAATGCACTGTGGACTCCCTATTGTCTGCTTAGTGGTTCTCTTTATTCTGTCTGGTCTTCCTTCTGTGATTAACTTTGTTCTTTCAAATGTGGTGTGCTATAGACTGTCTGGTCTCTATTCTGTGGTTCTCTCTGGACTCTCAGGTTTTCCATCTATCTTCATCTGTGAACCCTGTACTTTCTCAGTGCTTCTCTCTTTCTTCTTTATGGCTTTCTGTGAACTCTTTAGTGTTACTGTATCTCCTCACTGGTTCTTCCTGGACTCTTCCTTGGGGTTCTATTCTTCCTTCTGTGATTCTCTCTGGTCTCTCTCCTCTTTGATGCTTGATGAACTTTCTGTTTATAAATTTCCCATTTAAAATTCTTTCTGGACTCTCTTGTATCTCCCAAATGATTTATTTTAGACTCTCTCTTATATCTATTTCTATCCCTCTGTCTCTCTCAACTTTCCAGTTTCTCCTCTGCATTGGTATTTTCGATTTCTGGTCTCTACTCAGTGGCAGGATTTGGTATCTCCTTTGTGGTCCTTCAGGAAAGGAAGTTCATGTGGTTCTTTTCCATGATGTTCCCTGGTGTCTTCTTCCAGGTTCTTGATGAACTGAACTTTCCTTTATTTTATCTGTTGTTTTCTTTAGACACGCCAGACAGTCTTTCCTCTGTGGTTCTCTGGGGACTCTCTGGTCTCTCCTTTGTTGCTGATCAACCAAGATCTCAGGGCTTTCATTAGTGGCCTTCTGCATCTGCTCAACTAAACAGCAATTGAACTCACTGTGCATTCTTTGCTTTGTACAGGTCAATAATCTGCTCCACAATCATTAACTGCTGATAAATGAGCTTTCTTCTCTATCCCTCCATCATTCTGTCTATCCATCTTTTTCACTCTATCACTTTTCCTCTGTGGTTCCATATTTCCCTGTCAAATATCATTATCCTCTTTACTTATTCATCATTTTCTCTCTCTCTCTCTCTCTCTCTCTCTCTCTCTCTCTCTCACACACACACACACACACACATTTTTCTTTGCTCATCTTTGTATCTTTCTCTGTCTATTACTTATTCTCTATTCTTTCTTAATGTTTCAATTTATACCTGTCTATTACTCTCCTTTCTCCTTCTGTCTTTCTTATTCAGTTTCTATCTCGCGCACTCACCCACTTTCCCCTTTTTTATATGCATTTTATCTTTCCTTTTTATTCTCTCTCCATTAGTTCATGCTTCAATGACCTACAAATCTACACATTTGTTTATCCCTCCATAACATCTTTCCCCATTTTAACCTGTTTATTTATCTCTATCTTCTCTATCCTTTCTCAGATTCTGCTATCAACCCCCCCCACCCCAAAATAAATAAAGTAAATAAATAAATAAATAAATAAATACACCCACTGGCCAAATCCAGGACACTCTCTACACATACATGTCCTCTGCACAATTAGCTAAAAAGCAACGTATGAAACATTAAACACGCTTTGTGCCACAGACAATCAAAACATTTCATTTGTTGTCAATTATTCATAACTTTGAAGGTTCTGAAGGGGTCGTTAATATGGAAATCAGCACAGATGCTAACAAGGTTAAAGGATCTGAATCGGAAAAAAGAGAGACGGTTGCAGCGCATTAAAAAGCTATTTCTTTTCTGCGGGACTTCTTTCGCTTTTATTTCCCTTTTCTTTCTTTTTATTTCTTCTCACTTTTCTGTCTCACAGCAACATTTTTCTCCTTTCTTCTTCTCTCCCTGTTGAAGCGTTTTAAGTGTTGAATTGAAATTGTTTAATAAATGCCTGAAAATGGCTCTTTCATCTCTTGCGGCTTTTCGGGTGACAAAAGTTTTGAAGCCAAAGAAGGAACTTATTGTACGTTTAGGCAAAATTGATAAATGGGGCCCGAGAAAGAGAGGACGATATAATGGGATGTGCCATTAAAGGAAAACAATCAACGGTGGGTGGCATGTTTGATTTACAACAGAGTTACTTCATTTTCATACTAGTATTTTATACTACAAAGTGTTTAGTTTATTGTACTGTACATCAAAGTAACATACCATTAATTATATTATAAAGGGTGATAAACAATCTGGAATGCACAATATAGACAGATTAGCCACAACACTAACACCACAACCAGGTTAATTAAATAACATGGATTATCAATTATATACAGTAAAACCGGTGACAGAATCATGGACACCCAAAACTCACCTACTGTATGTCTGGGTGGACGAAGGCTAGGTCTAATCCCTAGGCTAGGTCCAATCCCTAGGATAGAAAAGCCAATGTAGCACAAAGTGCTGGCTATAATAGAAAGTTATCAGAACTCCCAGTGCATCACAACCTGCCACATACGGGCAATTAGTTCAACATTGTTCAAATGCCCTCCAAATTCCCCAGATCTCAACCCGACTGAGCATCCATGGAATGCACCATTCAAACAAATCCGACCCATTTAGGTCCCACCCCACAACCCACAGCAACCAAAGGATCCTCCACTAAATTTCCAGTACCAGACACCACAGCACACCCCCAGAGGTCTTGTGGAGTCATGCCTTGAAGGAACAGAGCTGCAATCTTATGGTTGATTGGTATATATGAACATTTTGCTCCACACCAACATCTGCAGAAAAAGTATACATATGGTGTATTCATATGTTCCACATCCACGGTTATGAGACCCAAGACAGGATTACAACATGCAACGTGCTTGGACATCATGTGACACAACACTGCACAAGACATCATTAGGGTGATGCATATACATAATGATCTGTGTTTCGACATAAGATTCCACAGTTCAATGGCTTCATTTACATTTATTCATTTGGCAGTTGATTTAATCAGAATTGACTTAAAATCTGAAACATTTATGGCATTTAGGCCCTATGCGCATATAAAAGTACTCTGGAGAAACAGGGCATCCTCAGTGCCAGACTTGGTCAGAAATTGGTGCGTTAAGACAGGAAACGTATCCGGCATAAAACCTGTGCCAATTACTTCCCAAGCAACCCAAGAAAGGGATAATCCCAGTACTGTGCACAATATTTGAAACAACCCTTATATCTTCATATTCATGAAAAAATATAATATACAATTAATACATTAAATTCTGCAATAATCTCCTACTTTCTCGAATGTTATTAAGATGTGTCTGCTACTTATGTTCTGTAAAGGCTTGATAACGGCTCTACGATGAGGTGCTCTTTGTTTATTGGTGATTTCTGAGGCTGGTAACTCTAAATGAACTTCTCTGCAGCAGAGGTACGTTTCATCATGGTTTTTGCAAATGTATAAAACTGTATAAATGTACTGATAAAACCACTGAGTTTTGTGTTGACAGTTGACCATTGTTGTTGTTGCTGTTGTTGTTGTTGTTGTTGTTATTTTATAGTTTTGAAATCTCCAGTATTGTTCTTGAATGTAGAAGATCCAAGATTTCAAAAAATTGGAAGGTGTGTTCAAACTTTTGACTGGTACTGTGTGTATAAAATTGATTGATTGAATCCATTAATAACACCATTTAACTACATTAAGAACTGCAATCTATCTTCCTATCTCCTTTAATAAATGCCCAAAGATAAATAACATAAAATAAAATAAACGAACATAATTGTAAACAAGGCCAAATCCCATCTCTGATGAATTTTAAGTAAATGATGTATCTGTGTGCCCCTCCTCTGCTTTATAAATGTAAATTTCCCTCCCCAGCTGAGGCACGAGATCCTCATTACTTCTAAGGAAGGTTAATCCATTTAGCTTTTGCATATTGATATGCCAATTATATCTAATTGTAGAGAAGGCATCAGTCAAGGTAATAGTGCATAAAACGGAGGGCTGCATTAAGAGCAGGGCATCGTGGGTAATGGCGGTGATGTTAATTGGGGGAGAGGAACTTGGGGCAGTGAGGTGTGCAGTACCAGCAGCGACACATCAGTCATCGGCGCTACCCACAATACTGTTTTCCGCCCCCATGCCGGGACGCCTACGAGTGTGTCCAAAAAATGATAGCAGAAATAAGCGATGGTGTGTAAAAGAAGGTAAATCATGTGTCATGTGACTTCATGCAACGAGTTGATAGCTTACCTCTGCATATCAATAGCTCATTTGCCACGAGCAGGCCATTTTATAGGCATAATTATGCATCATTTACATAGGGATTATATTTATTTTCCTTAGGTTGGTGACTAAGTATTCATGGCTATTGGAGTCAAGAATATAGAATGGTGTCGTTTGGTATTCAGTATAATCCCATTACATGACGTTCATAATTCGAATGTGACATTTGCTTGATTTTAATTAAACGTTGATAACTTCTACATGTAAAGGATTATATTTAACCCATGTGTTGTCTTCAGGGTCGAAAATGACCCGTGACTATGTTTAACCGCAGAGAAACCCCCTAAATGATCTGTTTTTTGTTTTGTTTTGTTTTTTACTAGAGATTTAATGACTTTTCCTAGAGTGAGCCCAACATTAAAAAAAAAAAAAAAAAAAGTCAAGCATAACCTTTACAGAAATTGTCCACATTTGTAAAGCATTGACCTGCAGTCGTGCATAGGGCTGCTAATCAAAGCGGGTGTGTATATTATAGGTCCTAACGTCTTGTGTCTGTCAAGTAGAAATGGAGGACTTTAATCTACTTTAATCACTTTGTAATATTTGTCCTAGGCAATCTATGGTTTCACCTTTTTTTTTAACCTTTTTTTTCCCTTTTTATTATCTATTAAATAGATAAAAAACAAAAAAACAGAAAGGAGTAGGCAGGAAGATATTTTGATAATAAAGGTCTAAAAAATGTTTTTAAAAAAATCCATATTGTTCAGGAAGGACGTTGGTAATAAAAGAAGTCAGGCACAGCATTTTTTAAGAGGGTAAAGTGTAAAGAGAGTATGTTATTTTAAGCCAGTATTTTTAAGCTGTTTGTGATATTTAAGGCCCACCGCAGCCTGTCAGGCTTAGTGAAACTGTAGTAAAAAAAAAAAAAAAAATCCTTCCAGAAAACCTCATCCCCATTGCATTGTGAGTTTCCAATTGTAAGTTCATTTCCAGTCCAGGAATAAATCTAACCAGAAACCTGGAATCAAGAGAAATAAGCCTCATAGCTAACCATCAATATAACAAATTAGTAGTTTTAATGTATTCTTTTAATTTACAATGTACTGTAAAGGTATTTCTCTTAGGTGTGTAAGAACATCTGAGGTACTGAACTACTTGCTCTGGGGCTCAAGTGCCTCAGAACTGGCACCATTCTGATTACAGATGAGCTGAAAATTTCAGATTTGATCTGTACACCATACTGAATGACCTAAAGTGAACCATATCTTAAGGTCACATAAGAATACAGCAAATCATAATCATGGTTTTTGGTGTAAGATTTTTCCACCCAACAAAAACTGCTAAATACTAATCAGTCAGTCTATCAATCCTGTCAATCTTCTGTCCATCGGTCAATCTATAGTACAGTATGTCTTAAAATAGTTTTCAGGTATTTTTAACTTGACAAAAAAAAAATCCCTTTAATGCATCAAGTGATCAGAGATCAACTATGTTGTTTGCTGGCCTCCAGAGCTGCTCCAAGCACCAGGATGAAGCGATGTACATCAGTGAAGGAGTTGTAGAGAGGAACAGGAGCCACACGTAGTACGTCTGGTTCCCTCATGTCACACTGCAGGACAGGTATACATGAATTACGTACACATATATTGCATTTTTATTATATACATACCGTATGTCGATACACTGATCAGCCATTATATTAAAACACAGAACATTATGTCTGGTATTGTGCAGGTTTCACTTTTCCTGTGGCTTTAGACTGCGGGGCAACTGGGTGTGCTGAGGTGTCTTTCACCAGGAATTTGTCAGCAGATCCTTTGAATGCTGTGGATTGCATGAATGAATTAGACTATTTTGTTCAGGGTATCCCATGGATGCTCAATTGGATTGAGATTTAGGTGGCTGGGTCAGCAGGCTTTGACTGTTTGCTTGCTGGCCGTGTGCATGGCAGGCTCTGCTACACTGGGTGCTCTGGTGACCTTCTACTGTATCGTGGCCTGCATTGATTTATTTTTTAATTTTTTGCCAATTTTTTTGACCGGCTGGCCTTTGGTCCGTCCCCCCAGCCATGGTTGGGCCTTGGGTGCCCATGATCCTATCACCAGTTTACTGGTATATAATTTGCAATCAATGTTAATGAGTTGATGTTATGTGGTTTTAATATTATGGCTGATGAAATTGGGCGCAAAACACATTTGACCTTGATCACAATCCATCTTATAAAAGATGTTTCAACATTATCTTGAAAAGGGTACAACGTCCAACAAATCATGATTGGAGTGGAAGAACTTGAATATCCTGCCCTGATCGCAACCCTAGTAAACAATTTTGGAATAAACTCAAATGCAGACTAAACAAATCCCCAAAACCAGGCTCTAAAATCTAATGGAAAGGCTTCCCAGAAATTCTGAGGTTATTATTACAGTAAACAAATAGGATGTCTTATATGAGTGCATGTGCATTTATGGTCAGGTGTCTACAAATGTTTTAGGCCATACGGTGTATACACCACTCACTGCGACTCCTCTCTTCTCCAGCTCTTGAAAGACAGCTCTGACGGGAACCGAGAAGGAGAGTGAGAGCTGGCAGCCTCTCTCCTCTGGGTTACCAGGTGTTATGATACGGACGTGAGGTTTCCGTGGCTCTGACTTGTCCTCGCTGTAGTAGTGCTTCAGGAGGTGTTCCAAGTAACCAGTCAGCAGGATGGATTTCTTCCTCAGATCCCTCATGGTGGTCTTGTTAAAGATCTGATTTAGAAAAGCAGTAGTATTTAAAATGGGAAAAGTACATATTAAATACTCTGACATTAACATGTAGAATCTCCTGCAGTCTAAATCATGTTTTAAAAGAAAATTAGGGCTACATTAAATGGGTGTTAGTAGGTTAATTGGGAGCTGTAGTCCATGGCAGCCATGTTTGCAGGCCACATTATGTTATGGATGATGTCATGTGCATGACATGACACTTATCATTACTAATTACAGCATTATGTAAAAAATTGTAAACCTGTATTCCATTCATCCATCTAGGAACCCCTGTAGTCCAACCGGGCACTGTGGAGGCCAGTGGTGGTCATATCCGATCAACATTCACACACTCATTCGCACACTACAGGCAACTTGGGAACACCTAATCTTCATGTCTTTAAACTGTGGGAGGAAATCAGAGTACCCAGAGGAAACCACCAAGCATGGAGAAAACATGCAAACTCCATACACACAGACCCCGAGGCGGGATTCGAATTTAGACCCTGGAGGTGCGAGGTGACAGGGCTAACAAACCTGTATTAAATGTGTATCATCTCACCTCAAGACTAGCCTGTAGAGGACACACCAGTAAAATGGGTTGATTTGCAAGTCGGAATCCACTAACACCAGGCTGAAGGTCCATCACTGCGGAAACATGACATGACAAAGCAGTCACTTGAGCCACACTCGATGTTCTTACTATGTAGTTACCTTTTCAACCACCAGGAGGAAGCAAAGTGCTAACCGAGAATGTGTATTGTAATGGTTTCGAGTTTTAACACTTATAATTTAATGTAGAGTACAGAGGTTTGAAAGCTGATTTTATCAGTAACTCATTAATTTTCTGGGTGCAACTGGCAAAAGAATACCATTGGTCATCTGAAATCTTGAGTCCAACTTGTGTCCCCACCAACCGAGCAGCCTAAAAGAGATAACACATTCAGAGAGACAGAAAGAGAGAGAGAGAGAGAAAGAGAGATACATGACTAGACTTTTTTTTTTCAGACCTGGTATTTGATACTCACGCAGGTTTGACTGTGTACAAATGATTCTCATGTATGTATGCTCCTGCCAAACCACCTGCTCCTGAGTTCATATACTGAAAACAACACAGAGAGATGAACATGTCATATCTACTGTAACATAGACAAGATGGAACACTAATTAAATTTACAGTCCGTTATTATAAAACAAATGTACAGTACATATATGCAGTCCTGTGCAAATGTCCTAGCCACCCTGTGTTTCCAGTACTTTTTTGTTTAATTTTATGACTTTATTATTGAGCCTGTCGGCACGGTGGTTTAGTGGTTAGCACTGTCGCCTTGCACCTCCAGGGTCCGGGTTCGATTCGCAGCCAGGCTCGATTCCCGGCTCTGTGTGCATGGAGTTTTCATGTTCTCCCCGTGCTTGGTGGGTTTCCTCCGGGTACTCCGGTTTCCTCCTACAGTCCATAGACATGTACTGTAGGTTAGGTTGATTGGCATTCCCAAATTGCCCGTAGTGTGTAAATGAGTGTGTGAGTGTATGTGTGTGTGCCCTGTGATGGATGGGCACCCTGTCCAGGGTGTACCCTGTGTCTCCTGGGATAGGCTCCAAGCCCCCCGCAACCCTGTATTCAGGATAAAGCGGTATAGATGACAAGTGAGTAAGAAAAAAAAGCAGCAAATTACATAAGCGGCCACTTTTTTGGACAAAAGAACAACATTGAAGCTGCTGGGTTTTGCATAAAAAAAAGCAGGTGCAACAGTCAAAATCATTGGAAGAACTGTGTGTGGTTCTGCAAATGTTTTTAAATTATTATTATTATTATTATTATTATTATTATTATTATTATTTTATTATGCTCTACAGTATTTTTTAGCATGTGCCTACGTTTTTTAGACAGTAGTGGATATCACTGGCAAAAAGCTAAGGCACACAAGAAATAAACCAATTCAGAGTTATTAGAAAATAACCAACCTTTAATCTTTGTTTAGTTTCCTTTAAACAACATTACCTGATGCATTTGAACCCTTACATACTGTAAGCAGCAGTGCATGCAATGGGTATTATCTTAAACATAATTCCTGTTAATTATAGTTATCATTGTAACATGATAACTAAAAACACAAAAATAAAAGACACAAATCCTTTAAAAGCATGAATCTAAACTTACTTTGTAGGTGCACCAGCAGGCGAAGTCGACTCCCCAGTCATGCAGTCGCAGCTCGGCATTACCCACTGCATGTGCACAGTCGAACCCTACATAGCAGCCCTAAACAGACACGTTAGGATAGTTAGAATTTCAGAAGTTTGAAGAAAGTGCTTTCTGGTTACTCGGTAACAGAGAAAATCAAGCTGAGGAAGTGACTGTTACAGCTGCTATACCAGGAACTGATAACAGGAACTAACTGGTCTAATGGATATTTAACAACATTAGATGTTACATTCCAAAGATAAAATGTACAGCATGCCCCATTGTGTAAGACTGTGATCTAACCTGGGCCTGGCCTGCTTTGGTGATAACCTCCATGTTGAACAGTTGACCTGTGTAGTACTGGACTCCACCAAGCATCACCACAGCAACGGATTCTCCCTCTCGCTTGATTGTAGACACGATGTCCTCCGTCCTCAGGGTGTCCTCACCCTTTTTTTTTGTTAAATATTTAGATTGAGTTAATATGAATGACTTATTTTGATTAATTATTTTTCTTAAACCCACAAGGTTATATATATATATATATATATATATATATATATATATATACACTGTATATATATATATATAGATATCCTTCTTTTAGAAGTTTTAAAATTTCATGTTTTTGTCTAAAACATAATAGAAAAGAAAGACAAAACATGACATCCATAAAGAGCTAAATATCTAGCTTGTCTTTTTTTTTGTTACGTCATCAATAAAGCAAAATAACTGACTGGGAAAAATCCATCTGCCATCAATGAACTAAATGCTTTTAAAGAAATTTTGGAGAATGTTGAACCTAAAAATAAATAAATAAATAAATAAATAAATAATAATAGAATTATAGCCTGTTTCTGCCATCCCAGCAGTCATTTACTACTATGATAAGGTGCTGTCAACTGGTAGAGGAAGAGGGTGATACAATAATACTGTAGTAATAATAATAATAATAATAATAATAATAATCATGAGCTGTACCTGTTCTAATTTGCTGCTGACTCACTATAAAATCACAATCAAAGCATTTTGCTATAATAATAATAATAATAATAATAATAATAATAAACTCTCAATCAACCTATTATTAAAACTGAATACAAACACAACTGCAGCCCGATTTATTAATTCTGACAAAACTGTGTGAGGTTTGCAAAATCACACAAAATTCACACTGAATTAACCTAAACCTATTTGATATAATATTATGGCATTTATGCTATTTAACATCGTTGTGACTCAAAACTGCTCTCATTTTGCAGTCGAGAAAAAAAAGTGTTACCACTCTGGGTTTGAGGAGGACCATGCTCTCACTAGGGTCAAATCCTCTTAGTCGTATCTGAGATTCCACAGCATACTATATAACACACATGGAACTAAAATAAATTAATAAATACATGCAATACATTTAGATTACAGTATATTGTAGCTTGACATGATAAATTAACTGAACCAAAATATTTAATAAATTAATCAAGCTTATTAAAATTACAACAATTTAAATGTCTACATATATTCTGATTTTTCCCCTAATTGTCCTATTTTTTTTTTTTTTTTTACTGGATATATGTTGTTGTTTTGTTTTTTATCAGTGGTTCAAAAAGAAATCTAGTAAATTGTAAAAAGAAAAAAAGAAAAAGGTGATGAGGCCACTCTATAAACTTTAGTATATAATTACAAGGTAAGGGGAGGATAATGTGTAACTTTGATTTCTAACCAGGACAGTGTGTACAACAACAAGTGCTTGTGCAAGTGCTCACATGGTCAGAAGGAAAGGCCTTTTCCTCCAGAATGATTTTGTGCCGTTTTGCAGTGGGCTTGTAAAATGCAAGCTGTTAGGGACAATAAAATTCTTAATAAATCTAAATGTTATGCTGTGCCTTTCAGAGATTAGAGCTATACTAGAACAGTCTATATGTTTACCATCAGGAGGTGCAGATTGACAGTCAAGCCATTCATTAGGGCCACTTCCTCTGGTTTAGCACCTTATTATATTACATGCACACACACACACACACACACACACACGCACACACACACACAGTGCTCTGTCAGTGTATCTTAGGATAACAAAATTTGATTCCACAATATTACATATGGCTATGATAAAAAGTATGTAATCATAACAGACTTCTGTTGTATAAAAAGAATAAAACACTCCTTGACATGCTGTTACAAGAAAACAATCTTTTTGAGGGTTGTGACCGTGACTCTTCGCATGTGGATGCATTGCAACCCCCCTGTATACTTTCAATATAACAGCATGTCACCAGGTGATTCATTACGATTTTAAATTCATGATTCACTAAAGAGCGACTCACAATCAGATGACAGAAAGTTTTTATAAAACCATCAGCCCTTTAATTACCCACAACCTTTGCCATGAGAGCCTCCAGGTTGTTCTCAGCCCAGGCCCAAGGGCGAGACCCCATCACATGTCCATGGGCTCCTCTATGAACAAGCATTCGAGTCTCAGTTCAATAGTCATATTAACACTATGGCTGATTAAACAAGGTTACAAACAAAACTAACTTCTATGGATATTTCATGCAAATTTCCATTCATGTTCTAATGTAAATTCATATTATTTTAAGCATTAATGATTTAAGCAAAAATTATTCTTAATAGATACACAGCTTACATTTTGGCCCATTTCTCCAACTCCTCATCAATGAACCTTTTGGTATTTTTGGGTTGTAGTCCTAAAGAGTTGCCTACTAAGTAAATGCAATCTTCTGAGCCATCCACAAGTGTCAGGTCAGCTGTAAAGAACAAGACTTATTGGGCTACTATTAGAGTCGGTGCAACATTATTTGACATTTTAGTATAAAAGTACTAATTGCACTACTGGTCACCACTGGAATGGTACCCTCAGAAGGCGGTTCTCTTTTAAACTGAATAGTTTGGATGGCGTTTAAGCAAGGGATATTACACAACTACAAAGCCTTAATAAAATGACAGTTTTAAAATGAAAGACGAATACATTAGAAAAACACTTCATGGACAACAATAGCTGATGGCATTATTTTATGGCATTAGTGCATCATTTCCTTGGGGAATTTACATTGAGGAAGATCGGCCACTATCGGAACCAGGAATTCTTGACGCAAATCCCGCAGATTGTCATGTTGGTCAAAGTATTCAGCCACGTCACGCGAGGTAGTGCTGCAGCCCAGTTGCTTGGACACCCTCTCAATAACTTCCTGTGGGGAGCTTGCTGCCAAAGCATCCATGGATAATCTACAGACAGCAATTAACTCCTTTTAATTTTCTTTTCTTTACCCTCCAAAGGACATATTTGGATACAACATAAAAAAATAAAGAGTTTAATATTTCCCTGCTTAAAACATTTTACCAAAAAAAAAAAAAAGGCAACAGTGTACTATAAAGGGTAGAATTTTATCCATAAACATCAAGAAGTACAGTGCTGTGCAAAAGTCTTTTCCTATAATTTCTACATATTTTGCTTCCAAACAGCCAGACTTTCCTATACT
>JAOVVA010000012.1:4581128-4601084 GCA_028565275.1 Leiocassis micropogon | reverse complement strand
TACTGTATATATATTACACAAATATACTGTATATATTATCTATATATCTATATATATTATCTATATATAATAATTTTGATGCACTGTAATTACGCCAGAAAAGCAGCGTAATCTCACAGAGAACATCAAATAATCACTGTAGTAACTAGATGTACAGTTTATCAACATTAGGGGCTCATTTTACTGTATATCATCATTTGATGTTCTCAGTGAGATTATACTGCTTTTCTTATCTGGGGATTCACAATGGCCATCTGTCATCTAGCAAGACCTTTGCATCAACTGAATTTTACGACCACTTCTCTTTTTTCTTATACTCACAATGATATTTATGACATGAAATAGATCATAAACCCAGGTTTGCTGCGCTCTATAGTTGAAATGAGTAGGATTCTGTATGTTACTAAACTCATAAACAATTGATTATTCATAAATAATTAAATAGTTTTCCTCTAATGCACATAAACAAATCTATAAGCGAAAACGAATTGCATTAATTGCATGCAATATCGCATATAAATTAATTTATTTACCAGGGGTAAAGGTAGCTTTAAATTCTTACTAGTACTTTTCCTACTACCAAGCTGAGGAGAATAAATCATGGAGGTGGTGGACAGTCCTTGGAAACATACAAGCTAGACTTTGCCACTTATTCCACTTTAGAATATCAGCTAACTTCCAGGGTTTCAGGGATGATTCCCAAATAAACTCCTGATCAGGGGTTAGAGATGCATTTAGGATTCAGCCTTATGTTAGAAGCTAGTTAGCTTTGTAGCTCACGTTAGCTGTGAGCAGAACAACATGGAAGGTTCAGGAGCAAATTAGAACAACTGTTGTTCAGATGTATCCTTGCTGAAAGTGCCTCTGTAACTAGTCACCACTCCTGGAATGTTTACATGACTTTAAGACCTCAGTATTTGGTTCATTTGATTTTTACTGTAATGACGCTGGCATGGGTGCTTCAGAATGTCCAACATGACAGTGGTTTATGAAAAAGTACACTTGTTTGAGGTATATTTTATTTAGATAATTGTTTAAATAAATATTTTTTCCCATTTTGTGTCATACTTGAAAACTGTTTCTTGATATTTTTGGCTGTTTCTCTTTCTGTCTCTCTAGGTGGTGTTTTCTTTTAACAATGACCAATTTTATATCAAACTCCCCAACGGCACAATGACGAGCTTCCCCAACCGTTTTGGCGATGACAGCTTCAAGTACATTGACGCTCAAGGTGATGTCAAGGTTGAGAGCATCAAGATCAAATAAGGTGGTCTACAGCGACATCGCTCATGGAGGAATGTTCAAGCAAATCAAATGAGCCAGAACACCATAAAATGTCTCTGGCTGTAAGTTGAGGGTCACTCAGAAAGCTTGTGTGATGCATGATCCAGTTAAACGGAACTGAAAATAATGTGTGTAAAAGAAAGATGGTTAATAAACTAATACCAAAAAAAAGTCTCACTTTTTTGATAAAAGATCAGACACATTTTATTTTTGGAAAATGGTATGTACTAAAATGCATTAAAATACGGTTCATTTAAGTGGCATTATTTAATGTATTAGTTAACATGAACAAGTCAATATAATAAAAAACCTTAAATAGTATAAATAGTATTAAAATCCATCTACTCATCCATCCATCCATCCATCCATCCATTATCTTTACTGCTTACCCTGTGTAAGATCACAGGGGGCCTGGAGATTACCTGAGGACCTTAGGGCACAACGCAGTGTAGAGCACCAACCCATTCCATTTCCACTACTGGAAATTTGTAAACACCAATCAACCTACACCGCATGTCTTCGGACTGTGTGTGGAAACCATAGTACCCAGAGGAAAACCACCAAGCACATGAAAGACCATGCAAACTCCATGCATATAATCTAACTAAGAATCCCAGCACTGAAGTTTCCAGGTGGCCATTAAGCAACCATATAACAAACACTTGATATATTACCTGATGATTTTTTTAAAATAATAAATTAAGCCAACAAGTGCATCGATGATCAACATGAACAACATTTTGATAATCAAGTTTGAAGCCAAATAAGCAAAAATGTCATTAATATATATTAGTAATTTCATATCATATATATACTGTAGTTATAATAAGTAAGACATACTGTAGTTAATTTAGTGTTAGTATGGGGCTTAGTAGAAAATGTAAAGTTGGTGGTCTACTGTATATGCTGTTGCAAACTGACTAAAAAAAGCATGTGAGAAACCCATCCCTGAAAAAATTAATGTAAAATATTAACATTAATAATTAACAAAACCTAGATCTCTTCTTATGTTTGATGTTTGAATGCTTAACAACCCATACCTTGTTCTTCTCCAAAACGTTTGCACATATTTGGAAGTTCACCACATTATAGAATGTCAGTGTACGCTGTAAGCATTACAACTTCATCTAAAATAACTAGCGTAAACGTTTGCCAAGTTTGGGGTGGAAGAACGCAAGTGTCCTGCCCCAGCGCCTTGAACTCAACCCCGCTGAATAAATCACTGGATGAAATCGAATGACAACCGTGCCGCAAGTCTTCTCACCAAACTGGAAAGCCTTTTTAGGAGAGTAAAGCTTATTACTAGAGAAACTGGGGATTAAATCTGATTGGGACGTTGATATAGAGGTGTTTGTCAAGTGTCCATTAACTTTTGATGATATAGTTAATGTATAAAACTGACCTAAAGAATAATCTGTTCTTCTTGCGAATTCAAATACACACATAAACACGTCCCCCCTATTTCTGACATCTGAAGCAGTGAACACTGTGTGTGTGTGTTGGACTGGATTGTAAGTGTCAACCTCAAAGTTTGCCCAGTCATGAGTCTACAGTAATTCACACTGCATCAAGCACTCAATCTTCCAGCTGACCCCACTGCCTCGACATAGACGGGGGGAAACAGACTGTGGAGTGCACACTCAATCACTTTGCTGACTTCACAACTGTACAGTGAATGAAAATTTAATAGAGGAAGGAATAGTGAACTTTTAGTGTAGTGAGTTAGTTAAGCTGTTGGGAAAACAGTAATCCTGTCCAATAAAAAACAAGGATTTTACAAAGATGCTTGAATAATGAAAGAACCGCTGAAAAGGTCAATTTATCAACTCCTTAAGGTGCAGGTACGGAAAAGACAAATGACGACTCTTCTAGAGTTCTTGTAGAATCTTCTACACTTCACTACAGTGTTTCCAGGTTTTCGAGTCTAAATTGCTACAGTATAGTATGTAGAGCGAATCACTTGCTTGTATTACTGTGATTAAAGACAAACTATTCCAGTTTTAAATTATTCCTAAGATTCAAACATGTAAAGGCACCCCCTATAAAAAAAAAAAAAAGAAAAAAAAGAAAAAAAGAAAGGGTTTGACTAAAGGTACTTTTAGTCAGTAACCTAGTGAACCAGTGTAAGGATAGATTTATTAATAGAAACTTCAAAACCACTTATGTCGCTTTGGATAACGGTGTCTGCAACATGTTATAAATGTAAATGTGATTAGTAGCTTTAACAAAAAATCACTTGCTTGGAAAAGGTCAAATACTAAAAAGAAACTATTGAACAACTGTAAATGTAAATACGGTATAAATGCATGGTAAAAAGTACAGTATGTCATTCTTTAATATATGAAACAATTATGAAAGTTGGCAAATTGCTGTGATGCCCATAGTACAGTATAAAACACGCAAGAATGTAATTATATAATATATAATAGTACCATTAAAACGTTTGGACACACTTTCTAATTTCAGTTGTTCAGTGATTTTTTTTTTCCATATTCAAAAATAATACTGGAAATTTTAAAAGAATGAAATAATACATATGGAATAAGGTAATTCAATAACAACAACATAACAGTTTCATATTTTAAGACATTAAGGTCAGCTGTTCTGGAACAGTCCTTGCAAGATCAATATTGTCAAGTGCATTTGAAGCACCATGAGGAAACTGTCTCTCATGAAGACCATCCCAGGAAAAGCAAGACCAACACTTACCTCTGCTGCAGAGGAGAAGTTCATTTAGAGTTACCAGCCTTAGAAATCACCAATTAACAAACAGCACCTCAGATTTGAAATAAGAAATAAAAACCATGGAAGACCATGGGATTAGAAGGTTTGTCCAAACGTTTGACTGGTCAATTTTTTTTTTTTTTTTTTTTTAGTTACACATCAGATCTACCAGTTTCTTTGTGTTTACAGATGTTGCATCATGAAACGAGAGCACTTATCAATGTAGACCCATTATCAACTTTGTAACCAGTAATAGTGACGATATCCAAAATAATCAATTATAATTACATCTACAGCTACAGCTAACAAAACATGCAATAGTTTCTGGGTTTTGGGAGGTTATTATTGATTTAATTTTAAAACTTGTGTTTTTGGCTCCAGTTGAGTGAGTCTCATCAGTGTTGGCACCACCGTGATTTCGCCAAGGCCATGGGTAAGCTGGTTCATCTAGCATTGTTCAGATCTTCTGTATTGCCAGCGTTATTATCTGCTCTCACAGCTGAGTCGGAATAATTTACATTGCTGTTCGAAAAGGCCTGTGGTGCAGAGTGAGGAATTTATCAGCCTGGGGCAACATTCCAGAGTGTAAGGGGAACAGTAGAGACACGTCCAATATGGAGATATCCGTAACTGCACACTCACACAATAGCACATATATTCATTTCTATTCGCATTAATGATTCGATACTGTATGTACACACATGCTTTTATTTTTTACCTCAGCATCATTACTGAAAGAACCAATGGTAAGTTGATTGTAGTGATAAGAGCTTGAGGTCTTTATTTTGTCTTTCGAGATGCATTTCTAAAGAAACCTCACAGAAAGCACACCTTTAAAAGTCAGATGTGCTGACATTGATCAGGATATCAGACATATAGACATAATATACAGTAGTTTAAATATAAACAAAGCACTAAAGATGGTCCAGGTCAAAAACATTAAGCTGAATACATGGCAACTTGTGTGTTTAGCAAGCAACAAATCATTGACTGTCCATCAAACAGGATTTCCAATACATATCAGCATTAAAAACAATCTGGTAGTTGGTCAAAAGTCATTGAATGATCTTTGAAGCAGTGGTTCCCAGTTAAAGTCTTTGATGCCCATGTACCGTGTTGAGTCCTGGTCCTGGGCGAATAACCGCTCAATCTTCTGTGAGTGTGTGTATATGGATAGATTGACAATGCTAGTATTCCGAGCTTTGTACAGCTCAAGTACTTTATGAACAAGTGCACCAGCTCACAAAGGGTCATGATAATTAATTAGTTAGCCAGATTAGATGAGCTCAAGCAGGCAAAGTATCCTGATCAAGTAGTCTCTATGTGCAAAGGTCATAACTATGGCCTTATACCATACAGTATAACCCACTGGTTTCCAACCCTAGTCTTGGATCACCCCTTGGTCCTGTAGTACGTTTTTCAGTTGCACACATTCCAGACAGTCTTATTCAGTCAAGAACAACAATTCCTAAGTTAAAGATTATGTAATATAGATGAGAAACACAAAAACATACAGAATTGGGGGGGGGGGGGGGGGGGGGGGGGGGTTGCACGGCTAGTATTGGGATATGAGATATAACCAAATGTGGTTGTGGTTTAATATAAGAAGGACACTATCAATATCCGGCATTCACCGCAAAAATGGTAGATAATATCATCTACAGATCGTTGATCCCTGTTCCTGAGCCTTGGTCAATACGACTAGAGCCTGACGCCTGTCCTCTTTGTGCCAGGTAGTCTTTATAGTTCCGAGTAAGCAATGTGTAGAGCAGTGGGTTCACACAACTGTTGCCGTATGTAAGGCACGTAACAAAGAAGTTGACATAGGTGTGTGTGGCAGGTGTCAACGAGCGCAGGGATTCGGCTGAGAACAGTTTGGCCATCTGCCAGCCCCAAAAAGGTAGAAAGCATGCCCAGTAGGCCACCACAATGCTGAAGATCATGCAGACCACTTTATGCTTAAGCCTTTTCCGCCTAGAAGGAGAAGAAGAGGTGGAAAGGCGAATGCTGGTCTTGTTTCCTTCTCCTCCACGCGTAAGGTTGGACTGTGCTATCCAGTAGTGTCGCGCCAACCCGATATACAGCACTACCATGACTAGCCCTGGCACCAACATGCTGGTGAAGAAAAGAACAGTGAGGTAGGCTTTAAAGGCCTCAGATGTCCATGTGGGGAAGCAGATGCGCTTGACAAGACCGGAGGCCCCTGATCGCCCTTCCCGCAGCCTGATCATTACCATCATGGGCAGAGTGAGTGCCAAGGCAGCACTCCAAATGGCAAGAGCTGCTAGCCAGTGGCGTCGGACAGAATCAGCGGCGGAGCGACGGGCATGGAATGGCGATGCCACGGCACGATAACGTTCCAGGCTCATGGCCACTAGGGCAAAGACACTGGCATGCATTGTGAGCAGGTCAAGGCTAAGCAAAACTCGACAACCTGTCTCACCGAAGAGCCAGTCATGGACAAAATAGGTGCATACCACAAATGGGATGGTGCCCAAGTAGAGCAAGTCAGCTGTTGCCAGATTGACAATGAAGACATACATGGAACCAGAGCGGCGCAAAACTGCAGAGCGCATCACACCCAGTGTGTAAACATTTCCCACCACACCAAGGATGCACATGGTGATCAGGGTAGCACCAAGAAGAGGAGTTACCCACACGGTACCTGTTCCACCTCCGCTTAAGCCACTTCCTGTTCCACTTGTGCCCGAGTTGGAAGGGACAGAGATGTTGGCATTGGGCACCAAGCTCATGATCCACAGAGTGGCACTCAACTGTAAAGGTCAAACAAAAAAAAATCGGAGTGTTTAGCTGGTAGAAAAGGAAACCATCTTTTTAAAGTTCCAATAGGTCTAGCGTGCAGTTGTAAATAAGTGAAAAGACAAAGCTCAGGCATTTAAAACATCAACAGAGTTGTAGACATGGTTGAGTAGTCCTTAGAGATGTCAGTACATAAACCTTAAATGATGCCATTATCCAAATCTTTGCAGAAAAACATCCTCTTGGTCTACCAAAAGTCGGCGTCCGTGAAAGTGAATGGAAATTTTCAGAAAAACAAGCACCGCTTTCCTGGTTTGCTTCATCTGATGTGCAGACAGTTTTAAATGTTTCCATCCAGGGTTTAAAATTAGCGTCCTTCATCCAAAACGTTTCCAAAATGTCAACAGTTGATATGTTTGAATTTTCTGCCTCAATTAGCTTTCTTGCTAAGTGCCCTTCTTTCCTTTCCAACCGTCTCTTTCTCTTTGTCCCTCTCTCTCTGTCACTCGCCTCTTAAAACTCTCACTCACACGTAAGTGCAATTGCACATGACATGTTAGATTTAGGAGATGCTCACTTTGGGCCGCCGGATTCGACTTTGAACACCTGGGTGCCATTTCAAACGCCAGTGACGCAAATGAGTGCGCGCACACACACACACAGACACACAGACACACACACACACCAGGGCACACGTCTTCTCTCATGCTCATACGCCATCATACAACACTAAGAATAATCATCTCGTCACACAAACACATTTACTCACATTATGCAATCCATGACAGTCCTCCATTATTGATCAGTGTATTTATTGCAAAGATTTAGACTCAAGTTGTATTTTTCTCATGTATTAAACATCTTGTAAAGTCATTTTTATACAAAAGTAAATGATAAAATGTTATGATAAAAAAAAAATAGCAAGACATAATTACACTGCGTGTCATACATTTGTGTTTGGCAACATGTGAAAGTCTGCATGAGACACAGTTAAAGGAACGATAAGGTTTGTATTTGTGATAACTTATCTGGATTCGCTAGCGCAACTAAGATGGCATTTAATAGGCGCATACTTTGTGCAAAGACGACAGTCGTTTCACTTCCACTAATTAATTTTTCTTGTCATGCACATGGCCACTTGGTGAATTTGCTGGGTGAGGAGCACACAACGCAACTACGTCTGTGATTGGTTGTTATAAATAAAGTGGGAAGAACCAATTTATTTTATGATGGATGACAATTGTTCTTCCTTAAATTGTATTAGCGCCACCTGCAGTACTGGAGCACTTACATGCACTAACAAAAACAAAACTGAACAGTGTATGCAAGTCTGTAGGCTGGTTGTAAGCTGGTTTAATCTTCACCGTAGGGTTAAAGTGCTGCCGCATCACTGTCTTTAGGAAATGAATTCCCACTGGTGTTGCCATAAGCAAGTAGTTGAACCATGTTGTGGGTAATCTAGGAAACAATTAACTTTTTTTTTTCAATGTTTTCAAACTGGACAATTAAACTTAAAAAAAAAAAATTCTGAACTGAAGATCACATATCATGGTTTATTTATAGTTTTTTTCTTTCCCATTAAGCACTACATGGCATAACATGACCAGTAGAGGGCAGCCCAGGACAAAACAAATGCAATCTGGTCTCTGCCAGAGACATTTAAACTAGAACATAGTTATTATGTTCAGAATTCAACATCAATCGTTTGGAAAATTAGATTATGAATTAATAACTTTTATAGCACACAAACACAATCCGGTATCATGAGAAAAACAAATACATAAAAAAAAAAAAATTTTAAATGAAGGAACCAAAAAAGTGACTGTTACAAGAACGCATCTTGATCTCCTTGGCTGCTTCGCTTGGTAATTACAGTAAATACACTAGCTGTAAAAGTACTCCAATGTATAAAAATAAAGAAGTAGTGTTTAATTCTCAAAGTCAAGAGGTGATAGGTCAGGCGGGGGTTGAGAGAGGAGCGTGGGTCCGTCAGTGTTTACGCTTCAACAGGGCCTCCACTGAAAAAAAAAAAAAAAAAGTATATATAATTTTTACATTTAAAGGACATTTCAGTCTAATTATATATTACAGAATACAAAATGCTGACATTATATTTGTTGGTAAACTCCTAAGTAAGGAGGGAAAAAAAACACTTTAGGGACAAGCACATACATCATTTAGTATTACCGTATGATTAAAGTACTAGAAATATCTATTACTTGAGGCAAAGTCGGCATTTACAGACAAACTGAAAACCGTAATATTTCCATAAATGTGACATGCTCACTGCTGTATTCCTGTGGCGACATCTGCAGGCTAATGACGTGATTAAAGTGCTTCAGCCAATCCAGCTGCTCTGTCTCAGTCTCACAGGTGAACAGAAAACTGCGCTCGGGTGTCACTATGGTGATGCCATGTTGCCAGGCTCCGTTGCATTGAGTGCTGGCTGGTAAGCCGGGACTGACACTGTAACCCAGATCTTTGTGACCCAGGAACACCTCGCCTTTAGCAAATGCATCCTGCCGAACAAACAAAGACAAACACACACAGCTGAGATTTATATCCCGAGGTATTACAAACCCTGCTTTCTATTAAAGCTAAATGATGTCTAACAGCGAGTGAGTCACTAGATACACAACGGCCTAACCCTTGTGTTCTGGTCTCAGGTGTTATAACAACACAACTGCAAAATTGTAAAGTAACTGGTAACAACATAATCGTCCCACCGCCAGCAGGAAGACAGCAGACTTTACTAAGTTTCTATGGAAATTGTGACTTTTGTAATGACTATGGAAAATTCTTTGACACTTGGTAAACCACAAGTTGTGTGGTTCTAAATCAAGGAATGCTCCTTATGACCGTTCAGATGTGTCCCCTTATTTAGTACATTATGTTTTATTCCCCACCCAAGAAAACCACCCAACACTACACTACTTATAGCTTTTAAATCATCATTCCTAGACTCTTGTTATCGGTAGGCTCAATATACTCTACATTGTCCCACATTGGCACGTCGTAATCTTGCGCTTGCCCTTCAGACTTGCTCCGTAAAAAGTTACTAGGTCAGACCTAATCAGATTTTCACGGAAGGAGCGCATGTTAAATTGCCCAAGTAGGCTTTGAGAATTTATCTCGGGTTTATCAAGTCTATAAAACCACGTTCCATCAGACACTTCTTATCAGAAAATCTTCAAGGAAAAAGCACTGAGGTAGCAAAGTCCTACCAGAGGATCCTTAAAGTACATTAATCTCCTGTGGTCCAGGGTGAACCAGCGCTTCTTAAAACCCTCCGTTTGCTGCGAAGGAAGTGAAAAAAACAACAACATAAAAGCAGATGGAAGGAAAAAGAAAAACATTATTAATTCTGATTAATACCACCTCTCTTAATGCATCCTAGCTGTCAACTACTACAGAAAAGCAATATATCTGAATTCATGACTGACTGTGTATGTCACATACACAGGTATTTTTAAAAATGGAAAATTTTCACACATACATAGATCACTGAAAACTGCCTCTCGCACTGAATTGCATGCACTCACTCACTCACTTACTCACTCATCGTCTATACTGCTTTATCCTGTATACAGGGTCGCGGGGGGCCCGGAGCCTATCTCAGGAGACTTAGGGGGCACGGGACAAAGTACACGCTCAGAACCTGGAGGTGCAAGGCGACGACGCTAACCACTGAGCTACCGTTTTCAGAAAACATGCTAAACCCATCCCTTTCATTACCTTGTTACCTGACTGTGTTCACGTGTTACTTCTTACTCCCTGATTACGTTCACTAATAATAAAACATACATACAGTAAAGAAATGTTGCACTATAAAAAATAAAACAGGCGAAAATTCGTCCTGTTACAAAAACCTGAAATCTAATTCCGAATTTAGTTTTTCCTTGTTACAATAATCACTAGAAGAGAGAGGGAGAGGGCCGTCAGAATGCTTCATCTTGGTCTAACGCAAGCACATGTGTCCAGATGGTGTCGCGTTACTAGGAATGCCATTACCAGGCTGTGGGACCGATTTCGAAAAAACTGGTTCCACTGCTGATCGGCTTAGGTCTGGAAGGCAAAGAGTGACAACTGCCAGGCAGGACAGCCTAATTCGATGGTGTCATTTGAGAAATCGTGGGGGAAAAAAAATCACTGCCACTACTGCTGATGGTATTCCAGGGTGACACATGATAAGCCGTGAGAATGTTCAATAACGTCTGGCTGCAGATGGACTTGCTGGACGTCGAATTTTTTTTTTCAATTCTGGTGCTGTATAAATATTATATATATATATATATATATATATATATAAATTTACAGCTCAAAAAAATAAAGGCAACACTTAGTCCCGGTTTGACTTGAACAATACATACACATATGAGAGGCGTTCTCAAAGTCAAACTGGGACTAAGTGTTCCCTTTATTTTTTTGAGCAGTATATAATTTTATATATTTATTTATTTTTAAGAGCCTCACCCACCCAAAGGTTAGAAATTTGGTAATATTGCAATGGTAATTTTTCTTTATTATTTACTATTTTTATTTGCACATTTAAACCACAATCAAACTGTATTTTAAAGCTGCTTTCATTCAACCTCATGCATTACCTCATTATGTATACCTTATTACGCAAACGTAATGGATTCTGCAAAGAAGAGACATAAAGTGGCACCAAACACGTTTTTAATCAGAGTTGATTTTACATACTGTAGAACAGCAGTTTGAAAGATACCGTAGCTTTTTTTAGATTTTTTTTTTTTTTTTTAATGACATGACCACATACATTTGCATAAATGAATCTTCAGCGATACTTCCAGGTTCATTAAATCCGGCAATTCATGCACATTTTAAAACAATTATGTCTTGCTTCAGATATAGTTTTTATAGGTTTTTTATCAGATTCATATCACATCATAATAGTCCTGAAAAGCAATTAGAGTTTTTTTTTTATGTATAAGCAAAAGATTTTGAAGAAAATAACAAGGCAAATCCATATAGCCATATTCAAAAGCATGTAAGCAGCTATATAAAATAATACTCTTACTTATCTTATATACTTATTAAGATCACACCCACTAAAATATAGGCGCTTGTGTGTTTTTCCCACAGTCTTTATTCTCACTCTCAGCCTCTGAATACAGCACAGAAGTCCTGACTGCAGGTTTAGAATCTGGTTCCACCGGTTTGTTCGGTTGTTAACTGATAGTCTGTGGGACTGATTTGTAAAAGCACAAGGCTGTGAAACGACTGAGCTACTGAGCACTAAATAACCTCAGTATATCAAATTATTATAAACCATGATCTGTTAACGTGTGCGACACATACAGTAGAGGAATAGATTTTCTTTAAAGCTCATGTTTTCTGCATGTTGGAAAAAAAACTTGAACACCTGAATGTGCAACAACCATGAAAACCTGCTCAGAGAAAGTTTTTTAACTTGCAGTCAGGTTCGAACCCCGAGCAATAAGACGCTTATACAGTAATGTGCAAAAGTACTTAAATAAAAGAAATGGCAATAAATGTTTTACTGCGACAGGCTGCGAAGTTCCTAAAGGTACAACTTAAAAACTGGTTGTTCATGTAACAACCTCAGCAGCAACCTCATTTCCCTTCTCATCTGTTCCAATCACTCAGCGTTCGGTATCACCAGTCTGAATGATTCATAGGTAACTGTATGGCTTCACAAACGAAAAAAAAAAAAAAAAAAAACATTCCTTTGGAATTGCTCAGGTACAGGGACTGGACTGAAAAGTCCCTCAGGAAGGAAGTCTGGACTATTTCTCAAGACTAGATCAAAAAATACATGAAAGTCTAGCTTTTTGGAAGTGAAATATGAAGAAACAAGCTATAGCTCAAGACTTTTGCAAAAAAAACAAAAAACAAAAAACAGTCTTTACTGAACATACAGAGCAAGATGTTATGAGTAATCAGTGTGTGTCCTTACCCTTGGTCCTGTCTTCTCCATGTAGCCCTCTTTCAGGAAGTTTCGCGTCAGTTTGGGTTTTAACTGAAGAAAGAACACATGGGAATTTTAGTTATTCAGTGTTTGGGATTTTTCTTTGGAATACATAATACAGATGATCTCTGGCTTATGTTGAGATTACATCCTGATAACTCACTCCCTCACTCAGCATCTATACCGCTTTATCCTGTATTTAGGGTCACAGGGGGTCTGGATTGGAAACTTAGGGCACGAGGTGGGGTACAGCCTGGACAGTTAGCCTAATCTGCATGTCTTTGGACTGTGGGAGGAAACCGGAGTACTTAGAGGAAACCCACGGAGCACGGGGAGAAAGTGCGGGAATAAAACCTGGCCGGGAATCGAACCCAGATCCTGGAGGTGCAAGGCGACAGCGCTAACCACTAATCGCTGATAAACTCATTGCATGTTAAAAACTATGAGACTAGTATAAGAGACTACCTGCTGGTGAACTGTCTACAGAGAGTCATGCTACAGTAGCTTTCAGGTGAACAGATCCAATAAGATGAAGCTACAGCGCCTATGATTATGACTCATACATACAGTAGCGGTAATTATTCATCCAAATTTTTTTATATTTATGATGCTAGAAGATCCTAGATATTATATAATTTTGTTGCTTGAAAACATCATCATTATATATTTCACTAAATGTGGAATACCACACAGTTACACATAACCCACAACAGCATATTCAGAATACTGAATACTTTTACAAACCACTTTATAGTTAATAAACCGTTGAGTCGACATGTTTTATTATTCGATTTTTAGCTTACCACAAAATTATAATTGCATCAGCAGTATTTAGAACCACACAATGATGTGCGACATATTAACAGGAACTGAAAAGAAGAAGAGGAGTTTACATGTGTGTGTGTGTGTGTGTGTGTGTGTGTAACTGTTATTAACCCCCTAAACGCCCAGGATCCATCAGCAGGTCCAGGCTTACATTCCTGTCTTTATAACTACAGTATACAAACGCTTTTCGATGTAGTCACATTTATAAACGTTACAGTGGAAAGGTACAAATTAAGACGAATTAGTGACAACTAACAGATGTGCAGTAAGACGGTGTCGATACCCTGTGATACTCACTTCAATCTCGGAGGCGCCGGGGAAAGCTACTTTCAGGTAGTGTAGCTGGACGGCTCGAATCGAGTTAAACCAGTCCACTATTTCCTGAAAGAGAAAGACAGACGAAAGGAACATGTACAGTACATCAAGCCAGCATTGAACACACCGAACACTACAGAAGAAATATGATATGAAAGAATAAAATAGTTAACATAATTGAGCAGTTTTGCAATTAAGCCATCTGATGCGGATGATTTTTCTATAGTAGCGCGTCCTACAATGTTTCATACAGATCATGGTGAATGAAAGCTGCTATAATGGCCAGTGATAACATAAAGTACACGCAATAATAACAAAATAAAACGGAATAAAGATAAAACTATAATGTGTTGGTTTTAAATAACAAAAAAATGAAATAAAAAAATGAGAGGTCTGACTCCGTTAGACCTCTGAAGGTATGCTGTGGTATCTGGAACCTACAGTAGCAGACCATTTAAGTGGTGAGGTGGGACCTCCATGCAGCGGACGTGTTTTTCCAGCACATCCCATAGATGCTCGATTGGATTGTGATCTGGAGAATTTGGAGAACCCTCAGTCAACACCTCAGACTTCTTGTTGGGCTCCTCAAACTGTTCATCAGTGTGTTAGGGTGAATGATCCTGCTGAAGAAGCTGCTGCCATCAGGGAATACTGTTTCCTTAAGGGGTGTGTACTTTGTAAGCAGCAATGTTTATGTACTGTAGGTGGTACGTGTGTAAAAGTGTTACATCCACATGAATGGCAGGACACAAGGTTTCCCAGCAGAGCATTTCCTGAAGCAATAGACTGCCTCAGCCGGCTTGACTCACCTGGCCATCCACATGATGGGAAAAAAATAAATTGTTATGATCACACCAGGCCACCTTCTTCCATTGCTCTGCTGAGCTTTTGATGGTGAACACGGGTCAGCATGGACCCGTCTGTGGCTACGCAGCTCCATGCGTGACGAAATGTAATAGACTGTGTTTGATGGACCTTTCTATCAGAACCAGCATTACCTTTTTCAACAAATTGAGCTACAGTAGCACTCCTATTGAATCAGACTACATGGGCCAGCCTCCGCTCCCCAACCGCATCGGTGAACCTTGGCCCTGTCTGAACCATGACCCTGTCTCTGGTTAACCATTTTTCCTTCCTTGGACCACTTTTGGTAGGTCCTGACCATGGCAGACAGGAAACAAGCCACAAGCGCTGATGTTTTGGAGATGCCCTGACCCAGTCCTCTAGCACAATCACACTTCAGCCCTGGTGAAAAATCCTTAAATCCTTAGACTTTTTTTCTGTTTACAACACATCAGGGGCAAAATGTCCACTTAAGCCTGAAATACTGTATCTTACCCACTTTTAGATGCCATCGTAATGTTATTCACTTCACCTGTCAGTGGTCATCATGTTAAAGTTAATCAGTGTACTGTATAGCCTCATTAATAATGACATGTAGTTAAATACTGACCTTGCTGTTGTCATGGTAGAGGAAGATATTGCGCGTGTTGTAGTCTTTAAGGTACGTGATCTGGAGGCCGTTAGGGTTCCCAATTTTCTCAGGCTGGAACGAGGCATTGATAGTGTCCACCTTTATTACAGCTTTAGGTTCTTTAGCCTGTGTGAACGCAAAAAAAAAATCTCTGAATTACTTATAAACAGAATTCACCATCACACCTGCCACCTGTAACACAAATCTATGTGCATTCCTTTATGTGGAATATGTGCAAGCCAAAATATTTGAAAAAAGGTTCAAAAGTTTAGACCTGTTTGGGATAGAAATGAAGAAGACGAAGACATTTAGTGCTTATTCAACCTTCATTTCCACTTCAAACCACGATATACAGTAAATATTTATGACATATCCTCCAGGGTACTGTTGAATTCTCGATTCGGATCGTGTTTCAGTTCTCCTGGTTAAGAGCAATATGTGAATGATTCTGTAGTAACAAATGGCACGAGACTAGATTCTATAAATAAAAATCTTCATTTCTGTGAAACAATTACTCTAATAATTTTTGAGGCTGGTAACGTTAAATGAACTTCTCCTCTGCAACAACTAAAATTAACAGTTCTAGTACAGTACAAGTGCATAATCAGGGTACTTTTGATTTCTAAACTAATGCTATTTCTCTATATATCCGCTTTCTACACTAATGCACTTATCCCAGCGTTTCACTAGAATGTTCATGGGAACAACTGCAGCGAGATCCGAGCCGCTCTCGATAGTCGTACGCCCTGCTTTTAAAAGTTTGCACAGTTCAAATGTGGCTAAGCGTCTCATCACCACCGTACTGTGCATGAAGTCTTCTGTAAATGTCAATCCTTTTTACACCTTCGTTCAAAAGAAAAGTTGATCAAAAGTCCCGATTTTGACTTGTGTGCCCCTCGTACAGTATATTGTTTTGAATTTAACTGTAAAAACATGGTACTCGGATTAAAACTACAGGAATGTTCAGAGGTAAGCATGTTTGATTTGCAGAACAGATTACGCAGGACAGAGGTTGTCCAAGCGGTGTTCTGAAGAGAACAAACTGTGTTTAACCTCCCAGCTCTGGTACACATACCCTTTTTTTTCTTCACACATGAATATTTTAAACCCTATTACACTGGAGCGCTCTAGCCTGTTCACCCCGATCTATATTCTCACCAGTCACAGCTGCTTGTGGGGGAAAAGTGCACAATTATTGAAAATTGGACCTGTTTTTGCATCTAGCTCCCGGCCCACACTACACACAGAACAGTATTCTTGGCATGTCTCAATTTCTAAGGACCCATATGTCATCAATTTATTACTTTGCGACAAAAATGTAATCAATTATGCTTAACTAATTGAAGCATGCCAATGGTTGGGATATAACTCATCATGCGGCCCTCCTGCTGTGTTTGTTCATTCTGCAGAGTGCTGTGTGAGAAACTCACATCAAACTTTGTGTAGTACTTAAGTGTCCCTTCTCTTTCGGACAGCACGAACCGTCTGCTCAAGAACTGCCCGTTGTCTCGCCCCCTCTTCATTAGCACACCGTCTCTGGTCCCTGCATTCAAGGAAAAACACGTCGAGGAACCTGTTGGTAAATCACTGCGTCTTTGTGTTCCTCTCTTGTTATAAGGCATAAGACTCACCTCCTTCGTACACCAGCGGCTTCCTGTCTGGGGTAAATTCCTGCCGCTCATACTTAGCTCTGATCCACTGCTCTTTCAGGACTCTGTGAGAACGCACATGCACAGATCGACATATGAAACCGTGCATCATACAGTTGTCCATAGTAGGACATACAGTATATATTTTAGGGTTCCAAGCACCAAAGCTCATAAGCGCCATATTGTATCATTGTTGTTATTGTTGCTTTTATTATTATTATTATTATTATGGAGTCCATGCATTATTTATATTAAATGTCACCCAATGACAGAATAGTCTCATCTCCCTTTACCGCAGCTTTGGTATTTGTCACTTAAGCACCACCAAAAGGTCAAGTTTGGACACAGTATGTTCACAATGAACACAACATTCTAACAACACAAAGTTGAAGAAATACGATTCTACTTTCTACCATATTGGATTTCTATTGATTTTTGTTTCCAGGGATGTCCTTTGTGTTAAATTTTGTCTCCAGGAATGTCCGTTGTCTACAATCCCCATCTTGATGTTTTGCCTTTAGAGAGTTATTTAAAAATTCAATTATTAGTCATTTTTACATATTAAGATGGGTTTCCAGTGTACTGTAATTGTCCCCCCTCAAAAAAAAGTTAAAATTCCCAACTTTTTGGCCTTTTCCATTTTTGTAAAATCCAGGGGCACTTGGGGCCCTATTGTGACCTCATATAAGAAAAGCCCCTCCCCCGGATTGCTCCTCTTCCCTGCTGTTCTCTGGTAGGGGTGGGGCTCTGCAGGAACTCACTGACATAAACGCTGAAACAGTGTGGTTGGAAAAGGAATGAAACAGAGGAAGTTTGAGGTATAAAAAAAATGCATTATCTGAGGGACAGTCAAGCTGGAGCATTAACCTACACACTGCGGGTGAATTCTGAGACCTGTGTTAACTTGTTAATCAAGTAGTAATATATGGGTCGTGTAACTATGGAACAAGTACTAATGGTCCCACAACAGATTTTGATATTCCTCCTTCACTGAAGGGTGGGGCCAAGTCATGCTTCGCCCCATTAACCGCTCCTTGAGGCTATGTGATTTGTTCCATGCTGATTCGATATTTAAACAGGCAGATTCTTTATAAAACTGTGCTACGTCATGCATTAGGAAGATCTAGTAATTTGAAAAAATCTAGTCAGTTATTAATCACGATTCTTTTGTCATTGCCATTTTTTTTGCTTAAGTAAATTATTGGCCAAGTTTGATTTATCCATCTATTTACCCGTCCATTTATGTCAGATGATTTAATTAATCATTCAACTTTTCAACTTTTTTTTTTTAAGGTTTAAAATTGTAACAAAATAGGGAGGGAAGTAATACCGAATCAGAATATTTATAAAATTGTGATACCTACAGAATATGAATATAATACTTTAATTTGACTGAATAATAGGCTGTAACTTCTGATGGTTGAAGAACAGCTTGTTTTTACAAATGCAGTGATCAGATGAGTCATAACCAACAAACAAGTCCAAACTTGAGCAAGGTAGTACTTTCAATTAATATATAATACACACTCCTGTGGTGTTTTTATATCCAGTTTTAATGTGTATGCGCTGGTGGAGGCTAGACCGTGTGTTAGCCATGTCTTATTTAAACACCACTTTAACTCCAACCTAACCCACAATCAGCACTCAAAGTACACGTGTCAACACCCCTGGAAAACAAACAACAACCAAAAAAAAAATCTGTCTGGTCTCGACGGCAGACTTACTGGCAGTCTTTGTGAGTGGGTTTGTAGTAGTACACCGGCACGTAGGACTCGAATTTACTTTTGGTCGCTTCGTTTCCATTCTCCGCCATGAACTGAGACACACAGAAAAGAAAACACTTGTACATTAAGATCACGCACAACTTATTGAAGAATAAACTGCTCCATTGTGCTCATGCACAATGACTTTACTATTGAAGAACCTAAGTGTCGCTGCTCGGTTGAGAAAGAGTCCAGGACGCTAAAAATATCCAAGCGGCATCATCGTGTGGAGGAGATGATGACTAACACATGCTACAGTACATGGAAAAAGGCAGGCAATAACTGTACACTACTGCGGTACACTAACTGTAAACTGGCAAGATGAACAAGGTTTTTCTAATGAAGTACAGTAGCTAGAAAAGCGTTACATATAGTAAGTGTGCCTGAAAATGTCCTCTGAAACTGTTTATAGGCTGCCGAGATAACAGCTGTGAAATTAGATTGAAAGAAACTGTTATATCCTGTCTCGCATTTACTTTTATCTAGAGATTTGACAGCACAAAGGGTGCTGCTCATGTAATACATCGTTTGTTTAGTTTTGTATTAACAGAAACTGTAAGCTCCCTATTAACGCGTTCAAGTCAATCCGGGACTTTTGATCGTGCCCAATAACAGAACGGGTTATGAGTAAAAACTTGCTTTATTTCTTTACATTATCCCCTGCTACATTAATGCCTGCTTCACATCTGAAACACTGGCCCCCCAGGAACTGAGCAACTAGTGGAAAGGGCTTAAAGTGAGTTCGGGACTGTAAAGTGGATTTGGCAATAACTCTCAGCCGAGTTCCTGTGACATTCAAGTGGTGTTCGTGAATGATTTTGTGTCAGTTCCCACCGGCAGATTTGTCTGTTCCACAAGTTGGTGACAAGTTAGCAGATGATTTTCAAAGATCAGGCATTCCACTCGCTGAATGTTAAAGGGAACAAGGGAATGAATTTTGTAGGGGTTCTGGGCCACCTTTTATGCCTTCATACAGCAGATATTTCATCAGAATCCCAGTATGACTTGAACGCCCATAGTAATAAGGAATAAATTATTCAAATGGGCACATGGTTATAAACAAGTAGTAAATGATGAGGTAATGTCAAATGCCACAACATTCTTTTTTTTTTTTCAAATTTTCTCCCCAATATTAGTCGTGTCCAATTCCTCCCCGTCACTAGGGGGCTCCCACATTAAGGCTACTACTACCACTCAGTCGGGAGGGCG
>JAOVVA010000012.1:4531716-4553593 GCA_028565275.1 Leiocassis micropogon | reverse complement strand
CTGGAGGGCCAGTGTCCAACACAGTTTGGTGATTCTTCTTCTCAAACACAGCTGATTTAACTAATCTGTTAATTACTGGGTTCAGTGGGTGTGTTTAGGTGTTGGTGAATTACTGTACAAACTGTGCTGGTCACTGGGCCTCCAGGACTGGATTTGGAGACCCCTGCCCTAGATGGTTGAGGAACCATATATGGTAACTTCACTTACAGTACCTTGATTTGCAACAAAAAAAATTACAACAATGAAAATTGATCACAAAAGAAAAAAAAAAAGTCTTGGAAAAAAACTTTAAAATGTTGATATTTAAATTTTTTTTAAAATTTTTAAATAGGGGCCTATAAATGGTTAAGAAATTAACTAAATCTTGTGATCTGTACTGTACGTGCTTGACTTTGTGCATTTTGCTGAATGGTAAGGTAATTGCATAAATGAACAATTCTATGGATGTAATTATTATAGTGGCCATATCTGGATGAAGTCACGGTCCACAGGGACATTTTCAATAGAAAGCCTGCTTTGATAAACGACAGGAGGCACCGCATAAACAGTTCCTGAAATTGAAGGAACAAAGCATGAAAAGAAAAATCAGCTTTTTAGTTAGTTTTGTTATATTTGAACAACTGGTTTGGAGAGAATCAGGACCATTATTTATAGGACCATTTTTAATTAGATGTAATAAATGAGAGCCTAAGGCAAGTCTATCCAAAACAATGTATTAACATAACATTATTTTCAATAGTTGGAAAACAAATGAAATTCAAGAGCTGGCCTGCCTGTTGTAATGCAACAGTAATGCAAAGTCGTGGTCTCTATTAGCCACGCTGAAATTGGCTTTAAGAAATTGGATTTCACCCTCCAGTACAAACAGGAGTGAGCTCTCCAGCACTAATTCTTTCCACTAACACAAACCCTGAATCAATACTTATCCAATCACTGTTGTCCCATTGACTTTTTAAGTGGGTAAAGAAATGTAGATGAGCCGAGACTATTATTAGACAGGAAGGTGGTTGTCTAGAGAGAGCTAACATCCCCGTGTGTGTGTTTCCTCTTCTACCTTAAAAAAAAAAAAAAAGTAGAAACTAAATGTCACCAGTGTGCTTTAATGTTGAAAAGACTGGAACAACAGAACAAGCATGCAAATGGTGCCAACTGACAGCTAACACACACACACACACACACACACACACACACACACACACACACACATAAAAAAAATAAAATAAAAACTTACTTAACCCACAGAGAATTTTCTCACAAAAATAAAACTACGGTACAAACTCTAAGTAGATCATTATAATTCTGCGTAACTAATATCCGGAGCCCATTCAGGCCACAGGTCAATTCAATTTCACTTCAGCGAATTAAGAGAGATTGAATTAAGCAAATGAAATCAGTCATCTAAAAGTGTCATGGTTGATTTCAGATGAGAAATTGGTTCAGCTCATTGGTGTGCACAAAAAGAAAAGAAAAGAAAAAAAAAAAACACAAGGAAGGTAACCCATTATTTTGATCAAGGAAAAAAACAAATATAAATCATTTCATGAATCATTTAATGGATGATCTTTAATGCCCAGACGTGACACTAGACAAATAAATAACAATCATTTCTTCATATTTGCTTGTCTCAAGACTGTAAAATTGAGAGCGATAAATTCTGTATAAAGACCAGTTCAGACTATATTAGCATAACTGAAAGAATGCATAATAGAAACCATGGATTGATATGAATACTGATTTTTTTTTTCTTCTCCTCTCTGTGAGCCTATACGCTGGAAATCAATCAAAGTTCACTCAGGACATACACTATGAATAGTTAAATAAAGACATATGAGGAAATAACAGGGCGTTTTAAGAGCAAGGATACACATGTGCAATGTGGCTTTGTTCGATTCCCACCTTGGGTCTGTGTGCATGGAGCTTGCATGTTCTCCAGGTTTCTTCCAGGTACTCTGGTTTCCTCCTACAGTCACAGACCACACTATTGCATGCCAAATTGCCCATAGTATGCGAGTGTGTGTATGTGTGTGTTCCCTGCTATGGATTGCCACCCCATCCAGGGTGTACCCCGCCTCGTCCACTAAGCATCCTGGGATAGGCTCTAGGCTCCTGCGACCCTGTAGACAGGATAAAGGAGTGTAGATGATAATTGAGTGAGTGAAAGTGTTTTATGCCAGATTATTGTATAAACTCTCAAAAAAATAAAAATAAATGTAAAAGTAAAAGTGTCATCTTAGTAAGTTAAACTAGATTATTAGGTATAAGGTATTTAAGTAACCACAACACCATCACTAACGACAGCCAGTTGTTAATTTAAGACATGAAGGTCAGCTGCTCCGTCAAGCACCATGATGAAACTGTCTCTCATGGAGACCCTCCCAGGAAAGCAAGTCCAAAACTTACCTCTGCTGCAGAGGAGACGTTCATTTTACGTTCGAGTTACCAGCCTCAGAAATCACCAATTAACAAACAGCACCTCAGATTAGAGCCGTTACAAAGCATAAGTAGTAGACACATCTGAATATCTCAATGCACTATTCAAAGGAGGAGATTACTGCATATTTTAAACGCCTTCAGCATTATTTTACAATGTAGAAAGTAAGAAAGCCCATGGAATGAGAAGGTGTCTCTTTTACTGTGTGTATTAGTCAAAACAAACAAAAAAATCTTCCAACACAACAAGACGTTTACACCAATGGTACAATATATGTGGTTTCTCAGGTGGTTGAGGCTCTGGGTTCCCCATCATTGCCGGGCCTCACTGCTGTTGGACCTTTAAACCCTATGCCCCATGCAACGCAGCCACTGCAAACAGTTCCGGTTCCAAGTCTGGTTATAAAATTCCCGGGAGGAATGCGACAGGAAAAGTGTCCAGCATAAAGCCTGTGCCCGACCTTGCGGATCAAATGATACGATGTGGCGACTGCTAGAATAAAACAGACAAAAAAAAATCTTATAATGTGGTTTGTTATAAACATATATTAAGAAATTGTAAATTATTTGACTAGATTGTAAATATTTTCTCTAGCTATCACTTTTTTGCAGTTTACCACATGTTCTTTTCACTGGAATTAAGAAACCCACACATGTTCGAGTCTGACAACGCCCCTATGCAAAAAGAAAGCTCAATAAATACATGGTGTGTTAAGGTTGAAGTCAAAGATCTCAAATGCTCTTCACTGGCCCTGACCTTGACCCCTTGAAATACCTTTTGGAATAAACACGAGCGCAAAGTGCACCCCAGGCCTCCTCACCCACCATCAGTGAGTCATCTAGTTGAATGATGCAAAAATGCCCACAGCCATACTCCAAAATGTAGTGAAAAGCTTAACAGAAGAGTAGGAGTTATTCTTAAGATTCAATTATTTGTCACATGTACCTTACATCACAGTGAAGAGTTTTTTAAATATAGGGGGTCAAAGCGCAAGGTCAGCCAGGATACAGCACCCTCGGAGCAGATAGGGTTCAAGTAGCAGCTTGGCGGTGCTGGGACTGGAACTCCTGACTTTTCCGATCAGTAACCCAGAGTTGGATTCACCACTCCTCATTGTAAGAGTAAATCTGTAACAGTACAATAAAGGAGTGAAGGTCAGGGTGCACACATTTCTGTGTAGAAAAATGACAAAGAATAAAACACTTGTAGATGTTCTCTTACAGGGAGTTAATCAATGCCAGTATGATGCACCCTGAAACGAAGTAAGTGGAGTTTCAGTTACATAGTGCATCATTTTTGGACAGCATCAGCTACTCATGTTATCTAGTTCGAGGCTTTTTTATCTCTTGACTACTGTGTGTATCTGAGGGAACCTTCAGGCACGCTCCCACTTCTGCCTCAGCAGCTGGCATCTCGGCTCATTAGTGACCAGGATGGTGATGATGAGGCAGAGAACAGATGTTCGGGTCACAGCTTGAAGATGTGTCCAAGATGTAAACCCATGTGGAGAGAAATGGTGAGGAACATATGAACATCTGATTTTATAGACCAAACCAAGTTTAGGTTATTTTCCAATAAGCAATAAGGTTAATAAGACAAAAAGAAAGTGCTGACACTGGAGACTCCTTTCAAAAAAATTAAAAACAAACAAACAAATGGTTTATGTGTAAGACACTAAAATACGATATTAGTACAATGATATTAACATGAACTCCCACGTGGCTGGATCTATTTTCAGAACTGCTTCTGTAGAACCTACTGTCTACAGTATCTAATCACAATTGAATGTTTAAACATTTTAACAATCAGCAAAATTGCTCAGCAAGGTATATTCCGGTTTCATACAGGCTTCGTTTCTAATCGAGCAGTGAGCAATTAGAATCAGAATAATTGTCTAATGTGAACTCACCTGCTGCACATGAATAAATAGCAAACCAAACAGTGAGGAAAATCTGTTAGTCTATTAGAATGTATCTCAGTGTGTTTGTGGAGCAAAAGAAACACACTCGCATGAGCCAGTGCCAAGCGACGCATGAAGAACGATCGGTCTCACCGGTTCGGCTCTCGAGTGCTGGCACCGGGTTCGCCCACACGTTAAACAACAAAAGCCGCGAGTATAGAAGCTCATGGCAGAGAGGAACAAAAAGAACCCGGATGAAATGAAGCCGCCTGTCAGTGCTACGTGCCACATACATCAAACCAGCTGGAAAGTGTGTGCCAGTTGTTCTGTCTTGGCTCCGGTGTACTCCCAGGTGCTTTCATGTGCTCTTGTTGCGTATGTTAGGGCAAAAATCTGTGCTCATGCTTGTACCCAAAGTTCAGGTTGGGAAACAGCTTGGCAGGTGAAGACAGGAGGAGTCGTGATCAAAGCACTCTTTCTTTCCCGCTCTACCTAGAACTCTTCCTTTTATAGAAAGATGCCAAAAGCACACTCTGCACTCATATCCTTCAGATGCTAGACAAACCTCACACTTATACAGCTACAAACCAGTACTCTGATTTGTAAAACTTAGCTTGGTGTGCAGTGGGAAATAATGTCACTACTAAAATTTGAGGCAATCGGAGAAAAGAAAAACAAACTATAAGAGCTCTGTTTTCATTAGTGGCAAATGTATTGCATATTTGGTTTAGAACCAAATGGTTCTGGCCATAAGCAGTCATCTGAATTATTGAACAAATGAATGAATAAACTGGATAAGCACGCTCTCTCACCCACTCACTCTCCCCCGCTTGTCCTGTATGGGGTTAAAGGAGGCCTGGACCTATCCCAGGGTTCTCGAGACGCCCTGGTCGGAGTGCCATTCCATCCTCAGGGCACAAGCAAGTATTCACACACACACAGACACACACACACACAGACACACTACGGGCAATTTGCAAAAGCCAATTTGGGGCAGTGGTCGCTCTGAGGGTTAGAAGACTGAGTTACTGATCAGCAGGTTGGTGGTTCGAGGCCCAGCTCTACAAAGTTGCCACTGTTGAGCCCTTATCCCCATCTGCTCCAGTGACGCCGTATCATGGCTGAATGCTTAACTTAACTTATTCTAAGTTGCATGTCTTTGTACTGTAGGAGGAAACACACCAAACATGGGAAGAACGTAAAAACTCTGCTCACACAGACCCGAAGCGAGAATCAACTCTGGAGGCGCGAGGCCACTGTTTGGTCAAATCATGGATGGTAAAGGAACCAGGATGGTGATGTGGTTTCTCCAAGACGTGAGAATTCAACACATTCCAAGACAAGTGAAACCAGCCATTACAGCTTGTAGCATTGCCACAAAAAGGGGTTATATAGACGGTTTTTAAAAAGTATGGTAGTTTAACAAAAAAGAAAAAATAACTGCTGTGTGTTATAATCCTGCCAACTAAGTTTATTTTGTCCCGATGTCAGTGTTTTTGGTTCCGGGGTAACCGGGGGGAATCCCGATAACGTGTCAGGTCATGTGACCCGGCATAAAAGACGACCCGGGAAACAACTCAGGGTGGAGAGATGATGAGGAGACAGCGCTGTGTTTATACAAGAGAGAGAGTGAATACCATGGATTTACACATTTTCAGGATTTATCATTCCCCGACTCATTCACTACGCCTCTCGCTCCGTTCTCGTGCTCCCAGGCTGTTTCCATAATACCAGTGAGACCGAGCCATCTCTCCCGCCACACACACTCAAACACACTCAGTAATAACCCAGAGACTGGACATTTTACTCCACACACACACACATCCATTTTTTTGTATTTTGTATATATTGTGTATATATTGCACCTTTTTTTTTGTAACTTAATACACTTTGGGTTTTGGTTAAAATTGTTGTTGTTTGTCTTTTCTTGCTCCGCTAACTAGATTTTTTTTTACAAAGCTGATCGTTACAAGCTTTTGTTTTTTCATTAGAGCAGACGGACACACTCATAGTACAGCAATATGCGTCCACTTTTGTGTGCATGAGCTCAGTTGTCCACAACTGATTTATTGTCACTCTGATTGACAGGGGAGGATGCGTTGTCATCCCTCCTATGTACAACCTTGGTCTGTGGAAATCCTGGCCACAAATGGCTGTAGCATCCCCAGGATGCTGTTCCCATGCTCTTGTTTTATCTGTGAAACCCACCTTGGTTTAATTTTGCCATAATGCAAAAATACATGTATTCCATTTGCACCCCATTTCCTGATTAGTAGGAGAAGGAGGTACTGGTCATGCTCTAGCTATTAGGTAGATGTTGCACTGTGTATGTTGTAGATGATATTTATGGTCTTACTGTTTCCTCTGAGACTTTGCATTCATAACAATTATTGTAAGATAACATGATAAGCAATACTTAATATATGAACCACAATGTTTTTTTTTTTTTTTTTTCTGATGACCGTGCAGGCTGGCCAAAATATCAACCAACCAACCAACCAACAAGGATGTGAGAAAACATTGTAAATGGCTAGGGTAGTATTACATCAATTCTGTGGAACCTACTGTACATACTGTACGTATAGAAGTTCCACTTTTTCTGTAGTTTCATATTTCTATAATTTTCCATTTCCCTCTTTCTCCACTAGTGATTAATTTCCATAACCACAAACCTGCTATCTAAGAGTCATTAATGGTTGGGCCTGGTTAATTATCTAGAGCACCGGTACATGTTCTTGAGTTTTCCCCTTTATTACAGTTCCATAATCACTGTTATAGTATGCAACAGAAATACTTTTTTACACACCACCACATTTCTCATTTCTACTTATGATTAAACATCTCAAACCCAAGAATCTTTAGTGTGGGTCCTGTTTGTAGTGCAATGTAGTGCAAATCAGAAGTCACACATTTTTGCAATTTCAGTGCAGGTTCTTAGGGGTCTCAAAATTTTTAAAGCTCAACAATCATGCTCTTATTCTCCACCAGCGACTAGTCTCTACACCCATTTTCTCCCAAAACTAACCCTAACCCAATCATCCATAATGGGGAGTCTAGTGCAAATCAATAGCCATATGGAACCTCAACCCAAACTCTCATGGTTCTCCACACCTTTTTAACAGTTTCTAGAGTCTCTCTTTTGTTCTCTAATAATGAATAGTTTTCCACAAAAGAAACCCAAGAGTTTTTAGTACAGTAGGTGGACATTTTTGACTAGAGCAGAACCCTCATTTCCATGCCCAGAACTCCCAGAACATTTCCCATATTTCAACAATTCCACAATCATTATCCATGTATTGAATGGTTTATATTTGAAAAATTGAGCTAGATTAAATTTTAAGCACAGTGGCTTAGAGGTGAGCACAGTTGCCTTGCAACTCCAGGGTCCAGGTTTGATTCCCGCTTAGGGTCTGCGTGCATGGAGTTTGCATTTTCTCCCCGTGCTTGGTGGGTTTCCTCTGGGTACTTGGGTTTCCTCCCACAGTCCAAAGACATGCACATTAGGATGATTGGCATTCCCAAAATTGCCTATATTGCATGAATGATCGTGTATGTGTGTGGGATTGGCACCCTGTTGAGTGTGTACCCCACTTCATGCCCTAAGTCTCCAGGGATAGGATCCAGGCCTCCAGAGACCCCGTATACAGGATTAAGCTGTAGAGATGATGAAAAAAAATAAATAAAATCAAACCTAAAATTATGTGATTGTTTTAACCTAATCTAATTCTCAATGAACTTTGTTATTATGAAATCCATTAGTGCTTAGTGATTTAGTGTTTGAAATGTCAATAATGACAAGAACCAGGCTTATGAGGCTCCTTCATACTCATGGCCTCACTAAAGAGAAGACATGATAATAAATAAGAGTCCAAGAGAGGAAGAAAGAGACAGCTTTAAATCTCTGGTGTTAATACGGCAAGAGCAAAGAGCACTGTCTCTTGACCCCATTTTCCTGTTTGGCTCCAAACATAGGTAACGTCAGATTGATGTTTTTGTCCTTCAAGGAGTCCTGAACATCAAGGTCACCAGGAACGCAATCCACTCTCTGATCCTGACCTCACTTAGCCTGTGTGGAAATTACGTATGATGGCAGGAGCTAGAAATTAAATTAAATTTTCTCCAACATGTCCTCCACCTCTCGAACATCCTGACGTTTCGAGTGCATGTTCGAACACAGAGCATCGCTCAGGTGTCAGGGGCTGATAATAATGTGACGCTGGTCGCACCTGATTCCCCTCCACTTTGGCACTCGTGAATGAGTGGAATAATAGTGCTAAAAATGTTTTGAGTGGACAAGAAGCAATTACAGCCATATGCACCCTCTCCAAGCGCAGTATAATGATCGTCGCTAATGCCTTAAATGAGCTAGTGATACTTTGATGCTAGCTTTTTAACTCTGGCTTAAAATGCTGCTGCAAATTGGTGGCAATGGAGGAGAGTTTGTGATTTTGCATTAGTTGCAGGGAAGTACATGAAAGTTTTGCATACGCATGCACAGGCGGAGATTATGACCTTGAGCAATTGCATTATTATCATTCACTGCAATGCTTGAGTCATTGTTTTGTCTTACAAGGGTGAGTCAAAAATTATCTGCACTCTGTAGGCTGTAGGATTTATTCGAATTAAAATTTAGAAAAAAACTCCTCGCTTTTCAATACACTTTGTCAATCTGTCGAAGTGTATGTGAAACAAGCTTTCATATTCCTTCATTAAAAAATGTTCTGTGCTGCGCATGCACCGCTGTCTTCACTTCTTCATCAGAAGTAAATCTTTGTCTTCATAGGGCTGCTTCCATGGGATCAAACATTTTATGGTAAAACGAGATCAGAACTATAGGGAGTTTTTGCAGGATGTGTTGACAGTGTGGGCTGAAGTACAGTGTGTGGAAGTTTATGCATTGTCATGCAACGCACTTGGAAGGCAGTCTTCTGCGTTTAATCCATAGTTTAGCTCTTCAATAAGCATTTCACTATAATGTGCACTGTTGATTGTTGAACCTTTCCCCTGATAATGTTCCAATACTGGCTCTTGAGAATCCCACAAAACTGTAAGCATCAATTGGATGATGGTTGACTTTTTCTTGGATGCCAATCGGGTGCTCGTATATCAGAGCATTTTAGACATTTTTTTTTTTTTAAATAAACATATACAGTATAGGGCTCAGTATAGTGCAGTATAGATCGACATATCTATTTTTTTCATCCTTATCCTTTTTTGAACTGAATTTTATTTCATTTTAACCAACTATAGAAACATGACTCAGCAAAAAAATTTTAAAAAAATGGGTGAAATAGGCAAAGAAAGAGCACAGATACTGTACACATGATCATGTATGATCAAAAAAGTCATGATAATATGCCCATTTTGGCAGTTCTACAGTTCTGCATTCCATAGTGATAAAATTTACACGTTATAAAAGTAATGACTTTTGTTCTACCTGACATATTCGAAAAAACCAAATGCACAGTTCGATGTCTGAAGCGTCCCCATTAACACACACCGGCAAGGCTTCCATATAAGCACTACTGTATGCTGTGTTGTTTGCATGCTTTCAGGAACATGAGTATTTATTTATAGTCAGGTCACGTGACTCCTTATTGCACACAGGTTGTAATTCAGGGGTTTTAGAGCAACGTGGAAAAGTTCAACAGGGATGAATACTTACACAAGGCACTCGTGATTCAGATGTAACAGCTGGTAGAGAAAATGAAAGTCAGGAATCAGTGTAAAATTATGTGAAATAAATGAAATAATATAACGCTTTGTAAAGACCCATTGTGACATTTTAAGCCAAGAATGAGTCATAACAGATTTTCTTGTCGTTTCTTGGTGAACCGCATGTGGCCTTTTCGATCACGATGCTGTTCCGTGTTGACCGTTTCCTTGCTTCATATTTGATCACAAATAACATATATAACGTACAGCTGGCTGAACTAATCGATATGCACGCATACGCAGACTCGCACAGCCTTCGGGGAAGAGAGACGCACATTTGTTTGCAATCCTAGTTTTCATTTTATGGATTTGAAATGCAGAACGTGAACTTTCCGCTGCCATAGGGCACCGAAGCTTGCATGAATATGTATCAGTGTTTTCTGCTTCGATCCCCCGTCTCTGAAGAACCGTCTCATTATTTTCTGATTCAGCAAGGGTTGCTGTTGCAACACAACAACGACGGGGATAAAAATATTACAGTCAACATTAATGCTAATGGATTTCTCCAGCTGAAGGAATTAATACTGCTGGGCTGCCACATTATACAACCCGTGTGACGGGGGAGCCGCATGATGGCCGCACCCACTAATTACCTGAACGCGACGGCCACTGTGTAATTATAGTTCAGAATTGGAATTCAAATTAAATTCGGAGCTCTCATCTAATTTAGAGCGGTAAAATTTAATCCGTCATAAGTCTCCTGTCGCGAGGTCCTTTTTCTCAATATTACAATTTACACCCAACTTAGTCGCAGTGAACGCACCAACAGTGACTCTGTCATATTTTATAAGGTGCGTAGAGCCCATTAAGAATAATTTCCGCCTCCAGAATCCACTTCGCGGTGAGTATTTTTGTGGCCGAGGGGAAAAAAAATAGGAGCGAGTGAGTGAGCGAGTAGCTAAATTAATTGCGTTGTGTGATGTGATGGTTCGAGCCGTGCTGCTACAACGGATGAGTGTGGATGAATGAGGCTTAGATTGAGTGGTTGTGACAGAGCGGGCCGTCTATCTGAGCTCGGTAGCGCAGTCATTTACCGCTTTATGTCAAAGCAAATTGAAGACGACAGCCTGAATCACAGCGAGAGAGAGAGACAGAGGAAGAGTCAACAAACAGGACGATGTAGAGAAATGTGAGGATTACAGTGACCCTGCAATGATATTCAGACACGCGCGCATACTAATGTGGGATAACAACAGAGCACGATGACTTTGCAAGACTGATTTGTTGTTATATTGACGAGTGATTGAGAGCTAGTTAGCAGAACGGGGCAGACATCTACATTTGCCCTTACACGCTGGCGTTACTTTGTTATGCGAATAAGCACCTTGTTTGTAGCAGCATGCTTTCAGATGTAAGAGCAAAGCAGGACGTCCTCCAGGAAGCACTTCAAAGGTCTCAGTGCTGGACAGATGTCCAGCAACACAGGCGAGTGCTAGCAGCTGGAGATGCACCTGCTCAGAAAGTTAATGCTAATCCTGCCATGGAGGCAGCATCAATGCTCATTGTGTGTCTTCTTAATCTGCTCTGTTAGAACCAACAGTGTTTAAAAGGCCAGGTTGAACGGATGTGTACGCTAACCGGATTTGGCAGTAGAACAAGGAGTCACGCACGTTGCCATATTCAAAATTCACTACACACCCAATGTGGAGAGTGTAGACATAATTCTGACCTTGGACCTGAGACATTTTTTGGTTTGTTTGTCTGTTTGACATCTAATCAGTCTGTATTTTCTATCCTGATTTAAAAAAAAAAAAATGTTTTATTAGCATGAAGTTTTAATTCTTTTAATTCTTGTCACCTTGCAGGTCACATGGTCTATGAATTCTTCACCTGTTTTTCAAAAATAAAAAACACAATTTTCCGGTGCCAATGTATATTATTCTAGAGTAAACTAAACTTTCTTTCGGCTGCTCCTATCCATTTTTACCAGGGCTTGGGACCAGCAATGCATGCAGTGGCTGGGAGTATGAGTATGAGGTCTGGCAACCCACTGACAGCAAGGCTCAAACCCAGATCCTCAGACCTCTAAACCAACAACCTGGATCCTTACCCACCAGAGCCACAACTCTTATATATTATTCTAGAGTAAATAACCTAAATAAAATAAAATCAATAATCCAAAATAAAACTATTCCATTTCCCCAAACATGGAGAACAAAGGAAATGTGTACATAATATCAATATTGTACAAAAATCATTAAGAAGGGGGAAAAAAAAAAGTACACTTATTCAGGTCGGAATGCTTCATGCATTTGTAGGATAGTCGAAAATCAGAATCAAAGACTGTGGATAAAAAGTATTGTCATATAACGGAAGCTATCTTCTGTCAAGTGCCATGTCTTTTTGTGCATTTCCCTCAAATGTATTTGGGTCAGACATTTTGCAGAGACCTGGCAAGCATTCACATTAAGCTGCATGAAGATAAACACAAAAATGATCTAGGTAGCTTATCCTGACTTAATAGACATTTATTATATCTCTCTCTATATTTTTTATGATTTAAAAGTCTACAAGTTACTGCAGGCTATTATTACTCATTTTTGTCCAGTGAAAATGTATAAATAATTTATTTCTGAAATCAATCCAATCATGAAACCAAGATGGATTTTTTTGGTCGATTGATTATTTTAGTAGACATTAGTTGCTGAAGTGCCTCATAATTTATCATTATACTGTAAATAAAACAAAATCTGAAAAAAGAATGGCTTAGTAAATCCTGCAGGCTTTGCACTTAAATCCGGTCTCAGTATTAGGCAAATACAATCTCAAACAAACAACACAGAATTTTTTACCGTGCCATTAATTAATTAACAAAAATGTAGCCAACAACAAAAAAACCATGCAGGCAATATTAGCTTATTGCTCAGCTCACTGCTTCCACAGGATTTAAGAGGGTAAGTTGCAGCCAGGTGCTGCTAATCAGTTAATCTTGATTACTTTGCAGTTTGCTGGTCTGGAGCATTCACAGTGCCTTTAGAGGGAAAGACGAGTAATGGCCTTAAAGAAGTGATTGTTTCCATCAACATGAAAAGAGTTATAAAACCATTTCCAAAGAATTTGGAGTTTTTAACCAGTGGAACAGCATCAGAACAAACCACAAAAAACAAACAGCATTTCAGCAGGAACACCTTGTACCCACTGTCAAGCATGGCAATGGAAGAGTGATGATTTAGGCTTGTTTTTGCAGCTACAGTTCCTGGGCATCTTGCAGTCATTGAGTCGACCTTGAACTCCTCGGAGAGCATTATAACAGAGCATTCTAGAGACATTAAGGACATCTGTCCAACAGCTAAAGCTTGGTCGAAATTGGGTCTTACAACAAGGCAATGATCTTTAGCACACCATCATAATGGGCGAAAAATAAAAGTCACATTTTTTGATTGATTCTGGATATTTTGGAATGGCCTAGTCAAAGGCATGACCTCAACACAATTGAAATGCTGTGTCAGGACCTTAAGAGAGCTGTGAATAACAAATTCCCAAAAAACATCAATGAAATGAAGCAATGTTGTAAAGAAGAATGGGCCAAAATGATGTGAGAGACTGAGAACATCATGCAGGAAATGATTCCTTGAAGTTATTGCTGATAAAGGGAGATCTACGAATCGTGGGGTGCTTGGTTCTGCCCACATGTATTTTATTTTATTTTTTTTATTTTGACTTCATGTTTGTTGAATACATGATAGCACAGTGAAAACAGTTAGATGTTGTTTTTTATTTAAGGTTGTATTTAAATACATGTAACACTAAGACCCCGCTGTGATCAGATTTGTATTATGTTTTTACACACATACTGTACACTTAGAAGGGATACTATCTTGTACACACAAGTGTATGTATACTATAGGCTTATGAGATGAGGCTTGAGGGATAGTTCTCTGGGTTTCATAAAGGCCTTTTTTTTGGCTCTCATTCTTGGCAAGTTTTTGGCTCTTATTTTCATTCCAGTTCCTGACCAGTTCACGGTGACTTATAAATCGTTCAAACATAAAAACCATCCAACTTAAGACATGAACCAGTGAGAAACAGGTGCAGATGATCAGGCCAGTGATTAGTATACTGGTGATGCTGAATGCCGAATGGTTGGAACAGACGAGAGGGGAACTGAGGTCGCTGCTGAGGTTTTTACATAAACAATCAATTTTTAAATTGCATCTTTGGGCACTTTGCAGTCTGTTGCATTAAAAAATTCATTCCGGTTTCTTTAATTTAATCTACGTCATTTAATTTCGTTTAATATAAAGAAATGAGGGGTGCTCAAAACGTTTTCAAGGAACTGCATGTCAGTTAACAGGTAAACCTAATTGCTGTTAATAAATATTGTTTTTAAGATGAATTTGCAAGCATGTGAGCAATGCAGCACTGTGTCCGTGGTTCAAAATGATCCTTTCAACGTTGGTTGATATCATTTCATCAAAGTAATTTCAACTTTCAAAAAAGTACCTAATACTAACTGGTGCAATATCTGTAACATTGTGACAACTAAACAGTTATGTTGGGTTAACTGGTGAACAATATATTAGGCTGCCTGAAAGTCTGCATGCACAGATGTTTTCCCTTACATAAAACATTTCAGATCCAGGGTTTCCTCAAAATGAACAACCTAGAACGTTCCCATTTACATTACTCAGGATCCTGCTCAATATTGTAGCTTGTTTACCTGAAGAGCCAGACTATTTGCATTGCTGGCCATAACACCACAAAGAATTTTAGGACCAAAGTATCCATTAATTTGATCCCTTTTTCTCCTTTCAAGTTTTCTGTTTCATTATGCATTTGCTATTTGATCATAATATAGCCTGCATTAGCTCGTTATGCTCAATGAGAATAAATCAGCTCAAAGACAGCTGACATCCATTTCCAAAGCGTTAAATCAACATAAACAGCAGATGTTAAGAGAACACCAAATTAAATAGTTATTTAAAATCTTTTAATACTGAGCTTCTCAAACTATCTGTAAAGCTGGAGACCAATTTGTCTAAAAAGAGAATTAAACTGACCATAGATCAAATTTAAATGTGTCCAAGAACGTTTTGTAAATTTATCAGAACTTGTGTGTTTTTCAGAACAGACAAGGTCTAAATTCTTCTTCTTATTGCGTTATTGAGGTCTGGATTAAACCCATTCCATCTAAGGGGGAAATCAAACTGTGAATTAACAATTCAAATATGATGATGAACTAGAGCAGCTTGTGAGCAGAGATTTTATTGGCCCAGGATGGCATTAATAACACCATATCCTCGATACCTTTTTTTTTTGCAAAACACTCACAGCAGAGGTAACATCATTAACCAGGGTTGTCAGGTTTCACCAAAAAATTCCCACATTAGAAAAAAATTAAACCTAGTCCCGGCGGCATGGTGGTGTAGTGGTGAGCACTGCTGCCTTGCACCTCCAGGGTCCAGGTTCGATTCCCGGCCAGGCTCGATTCCTGTCTCTGTGTGCATGGAGTTTGCACGTTCTCCCCGTGTTTGGTGGGTCTCCTCCAGGTACTCCGGTTTCCTCCCACAATCCAAAGAAATGTAGGTAAGGTTAATTATTGTTCCCAAATTAAGTGTGTATGCTCTGCGATGGATTGGCACCCTGTCCAGGGTGCACCCTGCCTTGTTCCCATAGCCTCCAGGCCTCCCTGACCCTGAATACAGGATAAAGCGGTATAGATGATGAGTGAGAGTAAACCCAGTCCCAAAAATTTGTCCCTGGATAAGGGAAACTAATCTATTCATAATTTTTTTGGATTTTGTGCACACTTATTACTATATACTGATATCTCCATAATCCATGATTTCCTTAAAACACTTAAGGTTTGCACTTTGTTTGCAGAAATACATTTCAATGACATTTCCATACAGTTTGAAACAAGACCGTGTCCACCATTCAGGATTTTTAAATGATCCTGATGTACGGTAAAAACTGTGACTGACTTCTATGGCTCCCTTGAGCTTGGGGCAGCATGACACCTGCCTCACTTGGCCGCTATTAGCACTTGTAGTTCTAATTTTACTAGGCAAGTTATCCCAAATATGCAGTAAATACTGTATGTATTTATGCATAGACTAATATGTACTAATGTATAGACATAAATACATAATGGTAGCACGGTGGCGTAGTGGTTAGCACTGTGGCTTTGCACCTCTAGAAATGAGGGTTCAAGTCCTACCTTGGGCTTGTTTGCATGGAGTGTTGACTTGTTTGCCATATTCTCCCTGTGCTTGGTGAATTTCATCTGGGTACTCTAGTTCAGAGATGTACAGAGTTGAATAGTTGGCATTTCAAAATTGCCTGTAGTCTGAGAAAGTGTGTGCTTGTGTGCCCTGCAATGTATTGGCACTCCATCAATGGTGTACCCTGCTTCATGCCCCAATTCCCCTGGGATAGGCTCAAGGCTTCCTGTGACCCTGTAGAGGATAAGTGGTATACAAAATGAATGAGCGGGAAAGCGAACAAACACATAAATTATTATAATAAATTACATATGGGTGGGTTGTGATTTTGGCTGAATTTTTTTGTCTAACTAAGCAATAAAATGACTTATAGTTGTAAAAAATAAATGAATAAATAAATGCACAGAATGCTGAGAAGGAGTAAGGCTGGGGATGATTACTGATATTCAGGGAAAATGTTTAACCCTAGACTATTACTAATGAAAAAAAGAGAGAATGCATGATAGGAATCTGACAATCTGAGTTACACTGGGTGTGTGTGTGTGTGTGTGTGTCTGTAATAGTTTCCCGTAAATCATTTTTATTATGCCATCGATGAGACTTTGTGATATAATACATGGCTATATCCTAAAAGTTGGATTCATATTACAAGCAGCAATCTCAAGTAACAGGCGACATCTAAAATGGAAAAGGTTTTGATTATTTTTTTCCCCATAGGTTTCTGTACTTGCTTGAAGGAAGCTCAGGATACTTAATGTCAAATGTGCTTGTGTGTCAACTGTGTGAAACCCAAATGAACCAAACTAAACCTTCCTAACAATCGTTAAACTGCATTTCATCACGTAAGAATGCAGTTTGAATCTTTGCAACAAATGCAAGGCGAAAAAAACTCAATTAGTCTGCTTTCAGAACTGGAATTCGGAAGCATTTATCACAGGCATTAAGTCTTGGACAGACTCCGTTCATCTCTACTAAATCAACTCGTCCAGCTGCTCAGCTTAATTATTAACATTTGGGAGTTTAATTTGCACACAAAATAATTGCTGGAAATGCTACAAAAGACAGACTGTTCTTAAATAAAATCCATCTTATTCATACCTGACAAGTAGCAAATCAAACTGTTCATGGACCTGGATGAACTTTGTACTGTATTTTTTTTAACATGCATAAAATTCTGTAGGATTCTCAGAAAAACTTCAAACACTTATTCAGAATCCAAGTTTTGAGTAAATTCTATTTATTCAACAGCAAGATTTTACCCTAAAGTCAAGAATTTCGTAATGGTGTAAATGATTTCTCGGTTTAATTTGATCGTGATGAAAATAACATTCATAAATAAATAAAATAGAACACGTAAATGAATTCAAAAGGAAATCATATAATTACATCGTGCAAAATAATAATAAGCAGGTAGAGCTTTTTAGAGCAGGTAGACTACATCCTGTAAGAGAAATCATAATCACATGCAGTCTGCAAATAAAAATAAATAATAAATAAATAAATATGTTCTAAAATTCCTGAAAGACATTTGTTTTGGACCCCTGAATAACTTTTTTTTTCTCATTATGTTATCAAGTCAAAAGAAATAACAAATCCTACTTTTTTTTTTTGTTTGTTTTAGATACTTTGCATTGCACTTAAATTGGAAACAGTTATGAGAAATGTAGATACAAAACATACAATGTGGATGAGGAAGATTGGATTTCTACTATTTGTAAAAATAAATAAAATTCTTCATTTTTGACATCTTTATGGTACAATACCATCGTTTCTCATTAGCTCTCCTGCATCAATCTCAACGAATCGCATTCAAACAAGTGGACAATCATAAAGACTATTCTCCCTTTTGGCTTTCTGCATATTTAACTTTTTTTTTTTTTTGTACATTTATTCACCCAGAGCTAAAAGTTCAGAATATCCCATCATGTCCAACAGAGAATCGGATGTCTGATTATTATTATTATTTTTTTTTATGTTCCAGATATTGTCTTGATGAAATCTAGCTACTAAATCTTAAATTAGCCCTCCTTTTTTAAAGTTAAGAATAATTAAGCCCTGACACAGAAACTTACATACACATTGACAAAAATCTAATACTGAGGGTCACAGCTAGAAAAGAATCACCACTTTTTCGTTGATTTACTAAGGGAAGCTTCTAAAAGTTTAATCATTGCTACCTTGTTTGTGAATGATATAAAAACCAGTCATCTTACATTAAAAGTCCTAGATTATAAGAGACACCATGAGGCTTCTTTCCTAAAATGTCACCCGTTGCATTTAGAGAGAGGTTCGACATGAGTCAAATTTCATGGGAGATCTAGACAGCCATGAAAACGACTCTATTTCATTCATCTACAGATGTTCTTGCACATGTTCTTTCATCTGTCTATATTAGCTGTATTTTGCTTCATATTTGTAATTAATGCCCAACTAAACAGCCAACTCTGTTTGGTTCTCTGTAGATTTAACTTTTCTTCTGGTCCTCGTAACTACTACCTGTCCTGTTCACGTGAGCTTGACCTGTCCGTCAGGGCTACACAAAACACGGATGTGTCACGAATGAAAGACTAAGAAGAGTCCCACTCTCAACAGAGAGGCAATTCAGAAGAGAGAGAGAGAGAAAAACACGATTGACGCGTTTCATCTGTTTTTCCGAGAGCTGGTGTCCATTGTTTGACTGGAGGTTTTGGCCCCCAAACCTGCAATCTCTTCCTCCCCATCCCCTTCATCTCCTTCTTTTGTCCGTATGTTCGAAATGCACTGATGTTCGTCAGTGCTACTAAGGTGCCGTCCATTTTTATTTCGCGCCAACACGTTGCCTTGTTCTAGGCTCCCAGTGCTGTTACACTTTTTAGCCAGTGGTTGCGCGAGTGAGCCAGGCATGAGCAGCGAGCTTAAGGAAAGGCTGCTGATAGTCTCTGATAAATGTTCGCTGTTAAATGCTTGACTCGATCCTCCTCCTGACCCTGTGTCCTCGTCCAGAGGTTTAATGGAGTTTAGCTTGTTGCAGCTATGGCTGGGGCTGCCATCGCAGCTGCTTTGACTCCTCTGGTGGCCCCTGGTGGCCTGATTGGTGAGGCTGGTTTGGTCAGGGTGCAGTCTCGGGCTGAGATCCGAGGAAGAGAGGGTTTCATCGGGTACAGGACAAAGCAGGGGATGAGGTAAAGACCGGTCTCTGTAAGGAGGTACCCTGAAGTTGATGCCTTCCTCCAGCATGGTTTGCAGGCTGACTTCGGAGCTTCCTGTGGCTAATGATGACTCACTGTGGGATGGTTGCTGAATGTGAGAAAAAGATTTCAGAAGGGCATTGTTCACCATGTGTACTAAAATTACAGTATGTGTCGAATTATATTTGACCATTTGACCATCACACCAATATGCGGTTCCTTCCCAAACTTTGGCTTTTTAGGGTAGAAACACACAGTTGCACAGAATGTCTTTTTCCTTCACTGAAACTAATGGACCCCAACCTATTCCAAAATTACAATGCCTTGGTTTGTGAAGGATGGTGTGGAAGAACATGAATGACCTACAGAAGAACCCTGACCTTAACTTCAGTGATTATCTTTGGGATGAATTGGAACAGCGATTTCATGCAAGGATTTATTACCCAACACCCAACCCTGATCTCTCTAACGCACCTTTGGCTGAATGGAAAAATCCTACAGCCATGCGCCAAAATCTGGTGGAAATCCTCCTCAGAAAAGTGGAATTTATTATTACAGTGACGGGAGGACTAAATCTACAATGGGACAACAAACCTGGGTGTGATGGTCGTGTCTATGGGGCATACTTTTGTCCATATGGTGAAAGAGAGTCTCATTTAAACATTTTAATCTGAAAAAGCTTTTTACCTGTGAGCCCATGACCCTGCTGTTAGCTCCGGGTGACCTAAGAGATGCCCATGAGGCAGGCGAAGTGAGCCTAGAGCCATGTCGCCCTGCTCGCACCATACCCGAGGCTAGGCTTCCTTGGGGCATGGCTGTGACTGGGTGGAAGAACTCTGCAGGGAGATGAAAGGGAGAAGAGGGCGTCCTCTTGTCCCTTCTGCCACTACTGCTGCCTCGCGCACCATCTGCTGAAGGGGCGTTCAACAAGGCAGCACATGGAAGGGCATGAAAAGGGCATGAAAAAGATCCAGCTCGATTAGTATACAGCATGGTGTCATCATTTTCAACATATTACAATAATTGCTATAAATGCATGCACAGATTTATGATGCAGGAACAGAGATGATCAGCAGCACATAGGAATAAGTTAAAAAGCAACACTGCAAACTTAGTAAAAATGTTTAGTTTGATTTAATATTTTTTATTATATATTATTTTTAAAGAAAAAAAATGACAGTAATACAATTATATTTGGAATTATATTCATACGAATCCAGGCACTCTATAGATTTTTCTTGTCCTCATCTACTTCCTGTCCTTTTGTTATCATGAGCTTGACCTGACTGTCATAAAAAACATGTCAGAAGATGGAGAATTGTATCTTTAGTTGTATTCATTCATAAAATAAGGAGAAAATAAACGGTAACTATATTTTTAACTGCTTAATGTCTTTAAGTACTTCACAAAGCAGTGGCTTAAAATATTAAAATTTAAGGGGTATTAAAGTGGACAAGCTGTCCAATTGCTAAGGCACTAATTGCAATTGTAAATGGCTGTCGCTGTACAGTTAACGGCTCAATCAGCTTAATGTATAATGTTGGCAAGAAGTCTTAACTGTGAGGGACTGAAGCGGTGAAGAGATTAAGACTTGGATGGAGTGAAGGTCAGTTAGAGCTTGTCTATAGAAAGACTGATAAGAGATCATGTTAACACAAACAAGTACCTGAAGCAGACTATAATAATAATAATAATAATAATAATAATAATAATAATAATAATATTTGTGTAGTGGTAGTATCAAGCAGGCTCATTTAGGTATGTAAAGAAGTGAAAATGCTTTAGTAATTGTGCTTTCTTACCTTATTTACAGTACTATTTTGAAATATAATAAATTATTTTTTAAAAATACTCATTCCAATTCTGCAATGCTTTATTTTTACATAAAATTGAAATCAGCCCTTAACATTAACCATCAAATCAAAGCAAGTGAGACATAGAGGGGGTTGGATCATGGGCAGGACAAAAGTAAATATCAAAATTAAACTGGCAAATATTAATAATAAATACTAAATATGAAATTAATATTAATATAATTAGCATGTTCTCCCTGTGCTGGGTGGGTTTCTTCCAGGTGCTCTGGGTTCCTCCCACAGTCCAAAGACATATACAGTAGTTTATTATGGCCTAATTGGTGTTTCCAAATTCCAAAGTTCCTCACAGAGACGGGAATCGAGCCTGGCCGGGAATCGAACCCGGACCTTGGAGGTGCAAGGGGACAGTAACCACTAACCACTACACCTAATTAGCTTGTTAAACTCACTAAATAAAGATTCTTAATCAAATTGGCGAATTTACTAAGTAGTTAAATTTTGTATTTTAGCTTGCCGAATTCATGGACTAGTTAAAATTTTATAATTAGCTACTGAACTCACTAACTAGGCGGCACGGTGGTGTAGTGGTTAGCACTGTCACCTTACACCTCCAGGGTCCAGGTTCGATTCCCGGCCAGGCTTGATTCCCGTCTCTGTGTGCATGGAGTTTGCATGTTCTCCCCGTG
>JAOVVA010000012.1:4497894-4515251 GCA_028565275.1 Leiocassis micropogon | reverse complement strand
CCCACCAGACAAGCAGTCCGATCCATGGAGGCCCCACCAGACAAGCAGTCCGATCCATGGAGGCCCCACCAGACAAGCAGTCCGATCCATGGAGGCCCCACCAGACAAGAAGTCTGATCCATGGAGGCCCACCGGACAAGCCAGTCCGATCCATGGAGGCCCCATCAGACAAGTCAGTCCAATGCATGGAGGCCCCACCGGACAGGCCAGTCTGATCCATGGAGGCCATACCCTTTATCCCACGGCATGGGGCAGTTGAGGGAAAGTTGCTCTAACATAACATAAACTCCATTTTAGGTGTCAGCCATCAACATATGAACCTGAAAGATATAGTGTAAGATACCATGTGTAAGATATGGTCATTTAGCTAATTGCAGATTTTAAATATTAAAATTGCAAAAAAAAAACTGTACAAACTTAACACATGGCTGTAGATACAGTATATGCTGCCTTGTAAAGGACTACCTTAAAACTTAGATCAAGGACATCTATAACCCACACAGGCTGTACAGCCCTCCTATCCAGCATCTATCCCTGCTTAGTCAGACAAATCCTTTTTAATAACCCAGACTGCCAAAGACATTTTGTAAATTGCTCCAGCCTGGTGTCTGTGATTACCTGATCCATCCTGCTTCCTGTTTAATGATTTAGTCTTGTTTAATTTATGTCTTGCTGGTCAACTGACTATTCTGCTGCCTTGAATGTCTTCGTTGGTATGCCATATTGGTTTTATATAGTAGAAGCAGAAAACCTGCAATCTGTCAGCCTGCTTTATAATACATCTGCTGAGCAAGCCCTCCATCAGACAAGCTCTGCAGCAGTAATATAAACAGCAGTGATTAAGGTAGTGTAATAGCTGAAAACTGCATAATATCCTTACTTTCAAAGCTGGCAGCTAGTTTTTATTTCCTGTTTTATGGTAAGAAAAAAAAATCATTAAGCAAGTATTAAACTTTAACAGCTTTAAAACAAACACCCACAATTCATTTAGGAACAGCTGGTTATGATTCTGGGTTGCATAATCAGACAACAGACAGAAAGGATGTCTCCCTCTCTCTTGCTCTCTTGCTCACTCTCTCTGCATCTATGTATATGTTCTACTTCTCATGCTCGGCCCAACCCACTAATTATGCTGCTGCGGCAGTGTCAGACTAAGTCTTCAATTTGGAAGCATGCCATGGCTGGTAAAGTTATTTAAAAAAAAAAAAAAGGAAAAAAAAAAGATTAAAAAGAATGAGCTTTATTAGATGGCTTTAATACTGTGATTATGTGTAGAATCTAAAGAATAGCAGACTATCATTAAGAGTCTCATTAAGTTTCACGGTTTATGAATTACACTCCATACATGGAGTACTCTGAGCATTCATCAGGATAACCTATACAGCTGTTCATTTATGATTGTATCTCATCAGGCAGTTCCATAGTGGCAGCGCACATATCATACCCAAAACCCACACAGATACAAGGTCAAGAGCTTTAATTAGTGTTAACATCATATATCAAAATGGGGAAAACTATGATATTAGTTACTCTGAGCATGGAACAATCATTGCCTGGTTGTTTTCCAGTCTTTAACTGTTCAGGTTCTTCTGCTGTTGTAGCCCATATGCCATAAAATTTTGGTCTGTGATGATCAATCTCTTTTGATTTTTGGAGCTTTCCAATTTTCAGTTCGATTCGATTTAATAGCACTAATGATTACTGCCTGATTTGTCTCAAGTAGCTATAATTCGTACAAGTTTTACCATATTAAAATTAATACAAACTTCTAATAAACACAGAAGTGCTGTAGAAGATGTTTTGTTCATTGGTAAAATGTCTCAATTAAAGTGATCTTTTTCTTTTTCCCGCCGCTCTTCCAGTCCAGTTGGTGCCGGTAACACACCTACTACTGATAAGCACAAAAGAAGACAAACAGGAAGTGCTAACCTTGCAAAACAAGAGAATTTTGTGAGTTCTTCATAGAACATCTTTCTCCTAAAACTGTGATTTTCAGGCAATTTTATAAGTTTAGACTATTCAACAGTTGCAAGTTTACCATAATAATTTAAAAGTGTGAATCGATTGTTCGAAATGGCTCATCAATCCAAAAAAATCTACCAAAAAGAAAAATCGATTAAACTGCAAATTTTATTTAATCGCCCAGCTGTGATGCTCCCCAAACTTACAAAGATAGTTTTCATTTAGTTAAGTTTAGTTGTCTCAGGTTTGTCTGGCTTGTCTCATCAGCAAAGAAATTCTACCTGTGGAACTAACATTCACTGATTTTTTTTTTTTCTCCCATCATTCTGTGTAACCCGAGAGAATATTTTGCATGAAAATCCCACAAGATCAGCCAGTCTAAAATACCTAATGCCTGTCTGGCATTAACAACCATGCCACAGTCAAAGTGACTGAGATCACATTTTTATTGTGAGTCAGAGTTTGTGGGCTGTGCATAAGACAGTTTTTAGGTTTCTTGCAGTGGTTTTTAGTATAAATCTCTAATACCCATTTTAGATTATTCATTGATGCAAATGTTACTGGTTTTTTTTTTTTTATATATATATATATATATATATATATTTTTTTTTTTTTTTTTTGGGATGTGTAAATCTTCTTGGTTGCAAGTGTAGAAGCTTGAAGGAGAAGTATAGTTTTAGGATGAATTGTACACATCTTTTGGGTCAAAGAAGCGAGACAAGATTATTTCCTGTCCATAAACAGTGCAGGGGTAAAACTAACTGCCACTTTATCATTCAAGGTGTCTCATCTCTGTTTTTTTTTTCTTATTATATCCGCTGCTTTTTTCTTCTCTTTTACAATTCTTCTTTTTAAAAGCTCTCTCTTTTCATGACATATTATCAGCCTTGATCTCACCACATGTCCAACCCTCAGACTCATTCCTTTCCTACGATTGACTTTACAGAATGTTTGCTCTCCACTCTTTGCAACGAGTCGTTTAAATGATGCTACTACTTTTTCCTCTTGCTTCGTCTTCCTCACCTTTCATCTCTTTCAACCACGTCCTGCTTTTATACGGAAAATAGACGCCGAGCGCAATCATGGCCCTGTGTTGATCGAGCGGGGAAATTGGTCTTGTTGGTGCTGCATTTTAAAATTCGCAATCACTGCAGTCTACAGGTGCTGCTGCAAGGGGCTATGAGCTATTCTTGGAATGAGGCTATTAATAGAGCAAGTAGCAGGTCCAGACAACTATCTAGCTATGGCCCAAAACAAACACACACTTGCACACACTAGCACCAGTGACTCATACTTGAGGAAGGAGTACATTCTGGTTGGGTGGGGTGGTGCTTGTGATGGTGGTGCTGGTGGTGGGATGGGGTTGTTTCAGAGAACAGAAACTCCATTAATTCATGTTCATGATGTCAGTACTTGGTACAGAGTGTCCCTGCTGAACTCTTTCAACATCAGATGATTGCTCAGATGTTTCTGCATAGTTCATATCTGACTTTGTGCTGAAGCCGTAGTGTACATGAGTCAGCTTTGCTTTAAAGTCCATTAGGTCTTTTCCTCCTTATTAAAGCAATTATATAAGTACGGTATGTTATGGGGTGTCAATCAAATGTCAAAAAAAAATTTTTATCATAACAACATAAAAAAAAAAAGTTGTTGCTTGGTTTGAGGCTTATTAATACGTCGTGAGGATCAAAGTTGTGAAATGCTGAACATCTGGTTTATTTCAATCTCAAAAGCCATATCCAAATGACTGTAGTATTTATTCATTCTAATGGAGTATTTATTGTCAGTAAACACGTCTAAGATCCCACTACTTTGATCTAACTACTCTCTGTAACGCGTGATCCTGTGCCAGAAAAAACCTTGTTGAGTTATGGATAACCCAATACTGTCCGTATCCAGCACTAATTGGGGTGTAGGACCAGTGCCGAAGGCCAACACGCTCACATACGTATTTATTCTGTCTGGTCCATCCATTTCAACTGATCCAAAATAAATGGACTGAAAAAGTGCATAGATGTTTATATCTGTCATTTCTATTTGTCTTAAATGCATCTTGTGATCAGATGTTATAAGCAACCAATTTACCAAGCGGTCAATTCGCTCATTGAATCAAGTGTGCCTAAATAATTTAAAAGTGTGAACCGATTCTGTGTGAACTGACACATCAATTCGAAGAAGTGAATTGAAAAAAAAGAAGATAAATTAAACAGCAAAATTGATTTAATCGCATGGCTGTGATGCTTTTAAAGAGGTTTTTTTTTTAAAGAGTTCCTTTAATTTCCACTGACTTCTCGTCAGCAAGGCACTTCTACCTGCAGAACTACTATTTGCTGGAAGCATTCCCTGGAGAACCCTAGAGACTGTTTTGCATGAAAATCCCACAAGATCAGCCGGTCTAAAATACCTAAACCAGCCTGTCTGGCATTAACAACCATGCCACAGTGACTGAGATCACATTTTTCCTTGTTTATTGTGAGTCAGAGTTGTGGCCTGTGCATAAGGCAGTTTTTAGGTCTTCAGGTGTAGTTTTTAGTATAAATCTCTAATAACCATTGTACATTATCTACTGACGACTGAAGTCTTAGAGTAAATTCTTCAAAGACTTCAAATTAATACAACCTAAGGACCTGTGATGGAATGGCACCCTGTCCAGGGTCTGCCCTGCCTTGTGCCTGAAGTTTCCTGGGATAGGCTCCAGGCTTCCTGCGACCCGTTAGAGCATGATGTAATAAATGTATGAACAACCAAAGGACAGGTATTATTTTGAGGATGTTTTTGTTTATCAAAAAAAGAAAGAATAAAATGAATAAAGATATTTTGATCCTTTTATTATGACCTTTAGAGTAAATTATGTGAAGTGTCCTCCATTCAAGTTCCGGTGAATTAGTTGTTACTATAGAAACTATACTGCATTAGAGCGAGCGGAAACCTGTGATTAAGCTTGCAACGAGAAAAACTGTCAGCGCCGCTGAAACAGAAACCCAGTCGATCTCTGTTTAGAATTGAGAAATTCAGCAGCACTGTGGTATAGCTTGCAATGCATCCTGTGATAAAAGTTTATTTCATTATACATCATTATTCTTTGCACAGTTTGAGCAGCAGTGATGCATGCAGCAGTGATGACCGGCCTACCTGTGCAGGTGAGTAGAGCTTCCTGTGGTTGTGTGATTCATGTCCTCCACTCGGAGGGGTGTACCCGCTTTGGCTGGCATGGACGTGAGCCCCCACCATGGCTGCCTGTCTGCTTCCACAATCAAGGATTGGCCTCTCTCCTCCAGCTCCACCTCCGCCGCCACCTCCGCCAGCTCCTCCACCTACACTTCCAATCCCGATACCCGGCCCAGCAGCAGCTGCCAGCCCACCCAGGCAGCAGAGCCCTCCCTGTGCAAGCTCTAGCTCGATTTCGGCGTCCATCTCCGCCTCCTCCTGCGCCTCTTTGTTCGAGTCGTCCAGGTGCTTCATTAGCACGGCAACTACCACGTTGATGAGCACAAACTGAGCTGTCAGCACAAAACTCACAAAGTACATGGGCGAGATGAACTGCAGACTGCCATTGCAGGAGTAGGTGTCGCCCGGTGGGCACTCGCGCAATGTGTCCTGGGAGGAAACAATATAGGGATTCAAGTAGGTAGCCTTTAAGTGCAGTTTAGCTAACATCCTCTAATGAATATTTATATCTAAGTCTCAGTGTCTGTGTATATTTAAAACACATTTGCATAATTTTTGGTTATTTTAAAACAAGATCGTCCTTAATGATGAGGATTATTTCGCTTCTCTTACCACACATCTAGCAAGTAGGGTAGGAAGTAAGATTTTTTTCAATGTATTTCTTTCCTCTTATATTCCTTTAAGCCCCTGTCATACATACTGTAAAGGAGTGTGATGGAAAATCTCATAGAGAGTGATTGTTGTGAGAAAACAGCCATTCCATGACCTAGAAAATGTGTTAAATCATGGGCGTACGGATTTGAGGAGAGCTTTTACGAGAACTAGGAGTTCTTAGCGAATGTACGATGCGAACAAGGAATATGCGCCAGTCTTGCGGTGAGGAGTGCTCGACGAAAGGCCCACGACTACGAGGAAAGCTTGGCAAGAGCGTCACGAGTGAGGCTCAAGAGAACAACGCTAGCACCGCATGTGTCCCACGTGGCCGCTAGCGGGAGTTTGTGCCAACGCTCTCTTCGATCTCGCCAAATTCGCCTTGAGTACGTAGTCCATTCGCCGATGCTCTCCCTGATCTTCTTGATCTCGCCAGAACTCCCAGCAAGTAGAAACCGGTTCTCGCTGAACTCGTGGGAGTTCTCCTCGATCTCGTCATTCACTCAGCAAACTCGTCAATGCTCTCCTACGTCCACGAGATCAGCGAGAACCAGGGGAGATTAAGGAGAACCTCAAGAATGAGTCATTGAATTTCAGGAGAAATGTATGATTTTTCTTCTTTTGAAACGTCTGTGAAAAGAATTGACAGGTCCTATAATTTCATAGCTTTTTGCAGAGTTTGATGAGATTAAAGAGGGGCTTGGGGAGTTTAAAAAGAGACCTGTGAGAGCCAGGAAATCTCCAAAAGTACGACAATTTTCTCGCCAAAATCGCTTTCTACAAGATGTGTTTTCAGACCCCTACAGTATATGTATCAAAGGGGTTCTAGGGACTCTGTTCAAAGGCTACTTTACAGAATGACTTTGGATCTCATATGTTTTAATAATAATAATCATAGTTACTGTATAATAATACCTTCATGATCCCGTTCCAGTTGTCACCGGTTGAGACCTGGAAGAGTGTCAGGAAGGCCATCCCGAAGTTCTCGAAGGTGGCATGGCGACTCATCCCCTCACACGGGTAATCTGCATTGCATACTACGACCAGGGACAAAACAAATAAAGATAAAATAAGAGTGATACTTTTTTTTTTTAAATAAACAATACAATGGTGTCAGGCCAACAGCTGTGACATCTGTCATTTAGATTAAGGGTAGCATTTACCCAGTTCCCCGAACAACTCTACACCCAGAGCAGCATAGATGAAGAACAGCAACATAAACAGCAGACCCAGATTTCCCACCTGCAAAACACACAGTCATTCAGCATGCCATTAGCTAATTACAGTAATCACAAGAGCTGAAGTCGACGTTTCCTTGACATTTCAAATAAACAAGATGTCAGCAAATAATGACTCATCTGAATAAATAAGCAAACAAATATCTGTTTTCTTCCCACTAAATGCCCATTTGTAGAGCTGTACTGTAGAGCTGTATGTTATATTGAGTCTTAAGAAAATGCCTTGAGAAAACAACATGCTCAGATTGTATTAAATGCAAAATTGTTCCGGAGCTCAGCAAACAGATTTATGGCAATGTAATATGCACTGCAAGTGATAGTCTGTTGGTATAACAAGATTGGCAGTGAGACTTAGTGTGTTCATGGTTAGTTCAGTTCCACAGCACATTTGGTGTAACACAGAAGGGTTAGACACTTTTACAATATCCTTCCATCCATCCCTCTATCCATCCATTGTCTATATTGATCATCCTACTGTACGTAGAGGATCGCAACAGGGCGAGGGCCTTTCTTATGGAACTTAGGGCACAAGGTGGGGTACACTGTGGATGGGGTGCCAACAATGGGCACATTCACACACCCAGTCATACATAATAGGCAGTTTTGAAACACCAGTCAGCCTGCACTGCATGTCTTTCAGAGTACCTGGAGGACCAGAGACAAGATTCAACCCCCAGTTCTGGAGTAATAACCTATAAGCCTTTTGGTTAAGTATGAGTGAGTGAAGTTACGTTGTGTTTTCAAGTACTTTGGAAAAAATGGTGAAGCAACATCATATACGTCACAAATAAATAAAGAACAAACCAGCAAGAACTTTTCCTTATCAAAATATTGTGGTTTCATTAATTCGGCAGTGTTACGGACTTTGGGACAAGGTTGGAATTAGGTTGTGTTTGAAAGTTAGAATTGCTTTGCTGAACTGACCGTGGAACCATATTGACTACATGATGATGGGCAAGGAAAAACTTCAAACCGATATTAACACTAAACAGTGTTATGAGTGCTGGCCTCTGAATCACCAGCAAGCATGTTGTCAAATTTCCTTGTTTTAAGGTTGCATTTGCAATGTTGTGTTTGGGTCTTTCATTCATTCAATATTCAAGCCATCAAACTGGGGTTGTCCTCGGACAGTCTAGGGACTTGATGTTCCTGTTTTGTCCAAATGAGAATGTTCTCTGTGCATCGTTATTAGAACCTTACTGTCAGTCTCTAAAGTTCCTAGTTTGGTTTCAATGTAATGTTCCAACTTAGACAAAAATATAACCTTTAATGAAAATTCCATTCTGTCCCAGAGAAAACATTAATCCTGTAATGTCACACGTTTGTCCCCTCCCTGAACACCATTGTATAGGGTTTCACGAATTATTCCCTTGGTTACTGCTGCATTGAGTGAGCATATGTTTCTGAGTGGTGCAATGGTAATGCATTTCCCCTGTCAACTGGAGATCTGTGGGGATGCTGCAGCCATCCATAGAAAAAAAGGGGGGAAAAAACGAATATTAAAACAAGAGAAAAGAAATAACATGAGCGGGACATTCTCTGCACATTTGCATCCAGTTCTCCAAAGGTCCTGTGGATGTCTAGGGAACAACCACCAGTAACGTCCTAGAGAAAAGGGAACGTCCTGGGAAAATTTTTGTTTGTTTTCTGAGAACATCATTTTATCATTCCAACTTTCAAGAACAACATTGCCTCAATGGTGAATGCCATCGCGACGTCTTTTTACGACCAAATTACAGCAATCATCCAACGTTAGGGTTTCTGCTGGGAATGCTCACATGTAATCTCCATACTAAGTATCTCTTTCAGACTGGTCAGTCACACTGCACTTGCTAAAGGAGTATATTTGCACTAATGTGCACTATATGTGTTGTATATGGTGAACTTGTAGGTAAAAATTACAATAATAATTCAGATGAATGTCAATACTTCCGTTTATTTTGCACTTGAATAACAGTTTTTTTGTAGGCCATGGTAATAAATAATTTCTTTCCTTTTTTATGAGTGTTTAGAGCTTGTAAGTGTTTTTCCATGGTAAATAAGGGTCTCTGTTGACTTGTAGCACATAAAGTACAAGTACAAATAGAAAGCCAGAAAAGGATAACTTTAATGTGCAAAAGTAGGGAAAAAAAGACGGATAAAAATGTGATCTAAATAATGGAAATGAGAGGATACATAGAGTAAGTTACATTTCCTTTTTTTTTTCCAAATAAGCAAGACAGAGGAGAATATCTCAGGAATATAAGATCAGCTAATTAGCTTTCAGAAGTTTACACTGCAGCATAAGCAATAAGCTCTGTGTGGGTGTGCTGTACTTGCTCGGAAAAAAAACATATTACTCCAAGATTACAAAACTTTCTCAACTTAGAAACTTTAAAGGGTAAATTAAGGGTAAAGACGTGAATGCTGTTTTTAAAAACTGGTCCCCTCTGATTGACATTCTTCATACTGGGCACCAGAAAGCAATTGATCTCCATAATTAACATTTATCGCTCTTTCTAAGCTAATGCTCAGTTAGCTAAACTGCCCTTGTGTTATGGTAGAAGTATGAGACTGGAGAAGCACAGTCCAGTCTGAAGAGTCTGAGTCAGTGTAGAGCAGCATTTGACCTTAACAAGAAAGTGCTACAGTACAATTTCAATAATCTGTATATTAAAGCACCCTGCTGTTGCATTCTCAAATCTGATCCATTAAGAAGCATTGATTTAGCTTCAGGAACTGCAAGGCTCTTGGATCCAAATCAAAATAATCCTTGTCACTGGGTTATAATAATGCACTTATATTTTATGGTTTCTATAGTAACGAGGAGATTTGACCAGAGGGCACTTTATATTATCTAAGTAATGTAAAAAACCTTACAAAACGTACAAAAAGAACTATTACGAGAATTCACTTTGTGAACATTTTTGGACATTTTGGTATTTTTCTTCTTTAAATTAGCATACTTACAAGGGACGGTCATGAAATTGCTATTATTGCTAAGAAAAAATAATGTAATGAAACGAACATTGGTCGTAAGCTTAGCATATTCTCCACCTAAGGAGACACACTGTTCCAAATGATGGAAGAGCTGGTGAAGACTTCGTTTTGGCACTTGAGGAAAAGTCCTACCTTGGTAATCACCTCGTCAGCACCAAGTGTTTTTTTTTCAAGTGAGAGTAAAGAGTAAGAAGTCTGTGGGGGGATAAATAAGCGGCATGAGGCAGAATTTCGTACCACAAGTTGCCCGTAAGTTTCAGCGTTTGTCATGAAAAAGGCATGTCATGAAAAAGACGAACTTCAATTTTTTTCAACCGGGTGCACCGTTTTGGTTTTGACATCGTGCGGAACCTTACTGCGGGTTTTTTTTTTTTTTAATGTTCATGAACATACTCATTTCCGGAGACATAATTTGGGAAAATATATTTTTTTAAATTCATACGATAAATGACCCTCGTATTCCTTATAAACAAGTTTGTGACATGTTCAATACTGTATGTGTGAAGGAAAACAAAAGGTCCTCCTTAGCTCTGGTCCTCTACATGTCCTTTGATTAGCCACTTCAAACACCCACAGGGGCATTTAGTGGGAGATAATTTAAAGCTACAGAAACCAAACCAGGGTGAATGAAAAAGGAGTGAAACAGAAAGTACATCAAGCATGCCAGAGAGCATGATCTAAGCTGTATTTCAGCTGGAACAGGCACAGATTGGAGAGCTGTAAGATTACGTTTTACATTTATGGACGGGATCTCCAGGGTCTAGAACTGCGTACCTGTATATCCTTCAGCAAGGAAAGGTTTTCAGGACAAATGACGTTCCATTTTTGGTCAATGCTTTTTTTTTTGTCTTTGTCGTATTAAATTCAAGAGAGAAAAAACAAATAATATACCTGAGGTAACGCCTGAACTACCGTATCTAGCAAAGCACGCATCCCGGTGGCCATCTTCAACAGTTTCAGCACTATGAATAGAGAAAAGAATCAAAGTTAAAATAATAATAATAATAATAATAAAAACAGCATTATATACTATATAATCTGCTATTCAGAGACATTTTAATGGAGGTCCCAGTGGTTCAGAGAGGTTCCAAGTGTCAGACTCTGAATCTTCGAAAGAATGTGGGCGCAGAGGAGCTGAGTTGAAACTCTTCGTGGACGTCTTTAAAGGCCATTAATTACCACCAGGGACCTCCTTAGAAATATTCTAACCCACCTATCACCACCACCACCACCACCTGCCCACAATTCCATCCTGTGTTACAGACAGGCAGCAGTCAGCTTTCACAAAGAAAAAACTGGTCTAAACTGTTCAAAGTCTTGTGCTATTGTGCCCTTTTGTGTATCATCTGCACATAATTACAGCTGGGTTTCCTCATTCATGTGTATGACATTGCTGAGCGGAAGACACAAAGAGAAAAGGCGAAGAAAAGAAACGAATGATATTAAAGGCATGAAGGAAGAGAGAGAAGATTGGAGAAAGTAAGCAAGGCAAGGAAAGAAAAAATAAGGAAGGGAAGGAAGGAAGGCAATGCTAATTAAAATAACATGCTTCCTAAACAACTTTGAACCTGCAAATGTTTAATAATTCATGGCATAATTCAAGTACAGTGTAAGTGCAATACAAGTCATCTGAGATCCTAGAAATTTAGCTTGAAGTCACAATAACGGAACAGGTTTTCAGCACGTGACTGACCTCGGGCGATCCTTAACACCCGCATGATCCGAATAATAGTGGGGTTGATAGGAAGTGAGGCGTTAATCTCAATCTCCTCCAGAGTGATGCCCATCACAGACAAAAGCACAATAGCCAGGTCGAGTTGATTCCATCTGCAGACAGAGATTTATAAAAGTAGATGAGAGAGAAAGAGAGGGGGGGGGGTTTGTTCATTTATTCATTAGAGATATCATCCCACAATTGACGGCTCTGTTGTAATCGTTTCTGATGAGCTGAGTGATTAATAACTGAGTATTCTGCACAATGGAAATGCAACCACTGTGTCTGACATATTAAATTAGAGAGCAATAAATTATATATTTTTTTTTCTTTTATATTATGGTTTTCCAGTAAATACCAGACACAGTGTTAGAAAATACACCCACCGTATTTTGTACATCATTATGTACACCTGTTCATAATGCTCTTATGCAAATATCCAATCTACTAATCACACAGTAGCAACTCAATGCATTTGGGCATGTAGACACGCTCAAGGTGATCTGGTGAAGGTTAACCTGAGCATCAGAACGGGGGAAGAAAGGTGATTTAAGTGACTTCGAATGTGGCATGGTTGTTACTGCCAGATGGGCTCATCTGAGTATTTATGAAATTGCTGATCTACCGGGATTTTCACACACAACATTATTTTCCAGAGTGTTCACAGAGGATGGTCTAAAAAAGAGAAAATATCCAGTGAGCAGCAGTTCTCTGGGTGACAATGCACTGTTGATGCCAGAGGTCAGAGGAGAATGGCCAGACTGGTTCAAGCTGATAGGAAGGGAAAAGTAACTCAAATAGCATCTTGTTACAATCGAGGTACCGATGGTTCAGGTTGCTGGTGCTTGTGTACTGGTGTGGAGGATATTTTCTTGGCATACATTAGTTGATATTATATGTCATGAATCTACACAAATAGTCAATGATAAAAAAATATGAAGCCGCTAATTTGTCTATTGTCTATTGCAGACAACCAACATTTGTGTGTCGCAAATGTGCTGGTATCACTAGCATCAGGTCATAAGTACTGAATGACAATAAGGAAATAAATCGAAAGAAAGATGGATGGATGGATGGAAACCAATTGATGACAGAAGTCACGTGAATCATTGCTTGTAGTTGGTGTGCATTTTTTTATTAATTAATTAATTAATTAATTAATTAATTTGTTTATTTATAATTATATTTTATTATTTATACACTGCACTATACTATTAAAAATGCATATTGCGACAATAGTCCATATTATTTAATCTTCTAAATCAGTCTTCATTTTAACCACACATGCTTCTAATTTCCCATGCACAAGTTGCCTAATCACGCCAGCTTTTTTTTCCCCCCTCAATTATTTCAAAGGCAAGCTGCTTTGAAACCTGCCTAAATTAATCAATGTTAAGTAACAGACTGGCGTAATTACAGCATCGTTCCGCATAACATCTTGCACATCCAACAGGCTGAGAAAACAGAGTGTGTGAGTCAGGAAGGGAAAGGAAAAGAAAGGAAAGGAGGGGAATAATTAGTGTATTTCATCAATTACCTCTCAGAACTGCATGTGCGTGAATGTGCGTGCACTTGTAGCCTTGGTGTCAGCCTTTAGTGTGGAGGACGGCCGTACCTGTCTTTAAAAAAGCGCCGGAAGCCGAAGGCAATGAGCTTGAGTGTGGCCTCAACCACGAAGGTGGAGCTGAAGAAGTAATTACAGTACTTCAGAGCAGTTTCTAGAGACTATATGAACAGAGCGAGAGAGAGAGAGAGAGAGAGATGGGGCATTTAAGAAAAAAAACAGCACAATAAAATGGCAGCAGCAATATAAGTTAATTAATGATGTCAACAATTCAAAATATAAAATAAGTCTTGTCTCTTTTATTACATTATGAATATTTTTCATAGCAAAAACTTGCACAGTTGCCGTTCTGACCTTTGGTTGGTCGTAGTGCTCGAGCGACATGGTGACGACGTTGATGCAAATGATGAGGGTGATAAAGAGGTCCAGGTAGTGGCTGGTGCACAAAGAGTGAATCATCAAGCGGGCGTGCCCGTAGCCGGCATAGTATGGCAACTTCTGAGCCTCTACAGAGACACATGGAGACAGTGAGGGATCAGTCGTAAGGGGAAAAAAGAGTGAGAAGTTTGGGTTGAGATTGGCAGACACCAAGGGAATCAGCGCAGCAAACAAGGAGATTGTAACAGAGCAGCACTTTTTACGTGATGCAAGAATGTCGATGGCATTGGTAAAAAATTCATCACCAAATCCCTGGAGAGGCTACAAAAATACGAGGGGCGTTCACGTCAAACTGGGACTTGTGATGAAATTTCTGGTGAATGAAGACGTAAAAAGCGATTGACATTTAGAGAAGACTTCAAGCATAGGATGGTGATGAAACTCTTAGGTGCTGTGAAACATCTGAATGACGCAAATGTTTTAAAGAAGGCAGTACGTCTCTCCCCAACCTCAAGCTGTATAGAAAATGGAATGCTTGAGGACTCTGGCGCCACCAAAGGTAGAAAAAGTACACGAATCCTGTACGTGAGTAAAAGCAGAGATTCCCTAGGGCAAATATTATTCAAGCAAATATAGAAGTAGAATGTAAAAGTAGAAGTCCTCTATAAACTTGTGTACCTGAGGTAGAGTTCAACTTCAAATTAAAATTAAGTATCAACAGCACAGGGCTTGTATTAGCTCACATTAGCCTTTTTCATAGTAAAACTACAGTATATGAAACTGTACGTGTTACAGTATATTTGTCACTGTCTGCAACCTGCTCAGCTTCTCATTTCAAACACCTGTTACAATATTATAGATGTCAAAGAGGAAAGGCAAGTTATGCAATTACGCATAGTAGTCAGCAAGTGGCGAAATTCCCGCTTCAAATACTACACACAACTGTTGTTATGTCATGCAATATCATGAAGAAATTTAGTTAAGTAAAAGTACTGATATTTGGTGTACCTCTTAGCAGAGTAAAAGTATCTACTAGCAAAACTGATACATAGTTCTGATACATTCATCTAAGTACGATAACAAAGTAAATGTACTTAAAAGTTACCTCTTACCTTGGGGCGCCATTACCAGGACAAAGATACTATACAGATGAAAATCATGGACACTGCTAAAATTCTATGTTAATTAAGAAGATTAGTCATAATAAAATAGTTTTTCAGGATAATCGCTTATAACATGTAGTGTTAATCAGGTAGTATTTGTTGCTATTGCATCTCCTCATAAGCAGGAAAAGGCTCTACAAATAACTACCTGCGCTGTTGTTGCGGCAAATGCTGAAAAATGTACAAATAGGCCCAAATGATGACTGCATTTTCACACTCATTTTACAATCTCATAAACAATCAAGAATCACTGCGCAAAGCAAAGCGGCTGATAACAACAACAAGTGACCGTTTATAATTCACGACCACCAAGCCAGCGCAATCGACACACTTTCACTGACACTTTCTATTTAGGAACCGACCCAGCGCTCGCTTCCTCACTTCATGTCTGACACTGCCTATTCGGACAGCTAGAACATAAACCTCAAAAAATAGCAGAAAGGTCAGCGTCAGGAAGGATGTGCAGTCAATAACGAGAGAAAAAAAAAAATCCATGGCGGAACAAAGCAGGTGAAAAGGCAGACAAAAAAGGAGGTGGACAAGGGCGGCACTGGGTTTGGGGTGATTTCAGCTCACCTAAATTAAGAAAGGAGCAGTCAAAGCAGATGGAAAGAAAAAGAGAAGGCGGCCAGCTGGGGTGGGGGGTGGGGGGGGTTTGCTATGCGGTGAAGTAAAATAAGGACGCGAGGAGACAGGAGGAGGGAGACAGGTAGGACGGGAGATAAGGTGGGATAAATAAATGAAGAGTGATATGAGTAATGAAAGGGTGAAAGCGAGTCAGATTATTAAAAGGGAATGAAAGATGGTGGAAAAGAAGTGCTAAAACAAGAACATGGGGTGTGATTAATGCTAACTTCTCTCTGTTGTTAATGTGCTGAAGAAGAAAAAAATCTGCATGAGCGCTTATGACCCATTTCAGCTACTTTGCTAAAGTTTATGAAATTTTGAGACAATAATATGATACAAAGACAAATTTGTGGAATAAATGTAGCTGACTAGACAAGGCATGTTAGCTTCTTATGCACTTGAGCTATAAGTACACTGTACTATAGCAAACAAGCTTAAGCTAACCTAGCTTCTGTTTTAGTTTGTTACACAAGCTTGTCGAAGATTAAGAGTCAGTTTAGCAAACTGTTATAAAAGGAACATAAACAAGTCATAAGTGGCAGTAATGCTAATTAGCCAAACAACTTTGCTAATGCTAGCTTAGCTTAGCTAGCTCTATTTTGCCAGATATTAGATATCCCATAAATGCTAGCACCCATTTGTTTTCAGTCTAAATAACATTACTGAGTTGAAGTTAAAACCTTCTTGTGCCAATCCATCGCAGGGCACACAGACATACACACACTATGGGCAATTTGAGAACACCAATTAACCTAACTTGCATATCTTTGGACTGTGAGAGGAAACCGGAGTACCCTGAGGAAACCCATCAAGCTTAAGGAGAACACACGAACTCCATGCACACAGAGACAGGAATCGCGCCCGGCCGGGAATCGAACCCGGACCCTGGAGGTGCAAGGCGACAGTGCTAACCACTACACTGCTAGCCTTAACTATAACAATGCTGTCAAAATACCAACACTATTATCAGCTTGTACTTTCTAAAATGTCGGTTCTCTACTGCCCCGCATAATTCAATTACTATAAATATGAGTGCTGTTCAAGTCAAGCCGCGACCTCTTGTTAATGAAGTCGTAAAACTGATCAAAGTTTGCAGAATACTTCAAGCACAGTACAGTGATGATCCTCGGTAAAACACACATTCATTCACCAACAACACTTGAACATTACAGGAACTTGGCTGGGAGTTATCAATGGAACCCATACGCATGTACAAGCACAGTACGATGATGAGACTTGTTTTAAAGAAGGTTGTAAGTCAGTGAATGACTGGAATGACCAGTTGATGTGGCTTGGTGCCCATTTCAGGTGTTCTCGTGAACATTCAAAAAGTGCAACACCTGATCCCTGAATATATACAGATAACTTGTCTCCAGTTTGCAGAAGAGACACATCTACACTACTGCTCACAATTTTTGGATCACTTTCTAACTCCATGGTCGTTCCTCATTTTTATTTTTTTCCTACATTGTAAAGCAATGCTTAAGTCATTCTAAACATGCAACAATCTCCTTTAAACAGTTAATGTTGAGATGTATCTGCTACTCATGATCTGTAAAGCCTTCACAACAATCTAATCCGAGGTGCTTTGAAGCTGGTAATTCTAGGTAAACTTCTCTTCTATAGCAGACGTAAGTTTTGGTCTTGCCTTCCTAGGATGGTCTTCATGATGCCTAGTTTCATCATGATGCTTGATGGGTTTTACAAATGCACTTGACAACACTGTTCTTGCAAGAACTAGTCCAGGAAGGCTGAACCCTGTGTTAAAATAACAACTTTATTGTGTTTTTGCTGTTTTTACATAATTACCTAATTACAGTACATATGTGTTATTTCAAAGTTTTGAAATCCCCAGTATTGTTGTAGAATGTAGAAAATAAATCACTAAACAAAAACAAAGAAATTTGCAAGTG
>JAOVVA010000012.1:4464783-4488907 GCA_028565275.1 Leiocassis micropogon | reverse complement strand
AAGGGGTGGTGGGGGGGGGGGGGCGCATGGAGGAAAAGGGGGAAAATAAAGGGAAGGGATATGGATAGACTGCTAATTGAAAAGTCTAGAAGTCATCTTTTTAGGATTCATGATCTACAGTTTACGAGGATATAGTCTGCTGCATGAAGGTTCATAAGAGTTCATCATCTAGTAAGTGATAGAAAGCTTGGACATGTTATCATGGATGCTTCATATTGGCCAAATTTTCTTCTACAATATTTGATACTGTATATACTGTCTATACACACCCACACACACACACACACACACAATGGATAGAATTATTATTTTTTAAGTAGAATAATACAAAATTTTCCATCATTAATGTGATATGGCAACCAATGCATAGAAATTTTCAGAAAATGCTTTTTTATTTTACGGTAAACAAGACTGATTATCATTTTTGTAATAGGGCATAAAATACAAATGTAATGATCATACACCCTGTCATCAATGAAGTCATCCTGATGAACTCCACCTAAATCTGTAGAAGCTTCTGGATATCCTAAAAGCTTACAAAGCAGGTACACAATAACATTCTTAAAATGCTGTACAGTACTGATCAGGAAAGAAGTGCGAGGACTTTCCAAAACATGTACTGTACTGTGTAGCTGTACAATGGAACATGGAACACTGTGTAGGCCATCATTAACAAGTGGAAAAATTGGGGCACCACTGCGGCATTAATAAGCACAGGACTTCCTTCGGTAATTAACAAAAGACCAAGATAATGATGTATGAGGGAGGGTGCCAAGCGACCTAAGGCGACATTAAAGGAGATGGTGGAATATCTGTCTGTGGGGTAGGATGGCTGGAGTGGCTTTAAAGCCCCATTTAATCATACCAGACTATACCGAAAAATAGAGCAAAACATGTTATGATCTAATGTGGCCAAGGTGGAATTTTGTTGCCATAATGCTAAAAAGATATGTTTGGGGTCTAAACAAGACAAACTAGTTTATCACCAGGAGAACATCATACCCACGCTGCATCATACGCATGGTGGTGGCTCCTTCTCTTCAGCTGGGTCTGGGACCATGGGAATCATGGATCATTAAAAAAAATAAAAATAAAAAACTTTTTTGCCACAGAAGTTCAAGAAAAGAAACGTACAGGATATCGTAGCAGAATAAAGAGTCAGAAGAAGAAGATCAAAGTTTTAAAAAGGCTCAGATCTAAATCCCATTGAAAACCCTTGGAAAGGACTTGCTAACGCAAACAAGAGTGGAATAAAAACAGCAAATCAAGATGTGATAGACTCTTAACCAATAAAACTGCATCCTATATTACAAGACAAATGTTTTTAGTAAACTATTATTTTAAACATTTGTGCTTCCAGGTTATTGTTTTTCTATTAAATGCTTTTGATTTGTTTCTTAAATTTAATTGTGTTTTTTGCTATGTCATATTAATGATAAAGAAATCTGCCAATCCGACAATTTATCTTGGTTTCATTTCATCACGTCACAAAATCCTACACTTTTAATAATGGTATGTAGACTCTTTATGTCAAACATGATTTTAATGTTAACCCTGAGCTACATGTTTAATAATCTCAAACACTTAGTTCCAATTGTAGTAAAATAAATGTCTATAGACAGTCATAAAATCAGGCATAGAACCCATTTTAAATCCAAAATCACTTTTACATTCTTAGAACGAGTTTCCTGGGGAGTAATTGCTAAGTGTTTAGTTATTCAGGCAGGCATTTTACATAATGTTACATTTCTGTCTACTGTATATACATGTAAGCAATATTATCCTTGTAACTGCAGGAACCTAAAATGTTTTTGCTGTTTGATTTACAATTTATTAATACATTTTTATTCATACATTTCACTTTCGGCTGAACAGTTTTGTTAATAGGACGAGAATGCTCTCACAGGATTTTTATTAATTTATTTATTTTGTAAATCAATCCTGCATTATTTGTAGGAATTCTTTAATAAGGAAGTCTGTCTCACTAAGAAACCCTGGAGTGTGACAGCATGCCTAAATTATAGATGACTTCAGACTATTAAAAAAGATATTTAAAGCTTGAAACTGACATTCATGCATGAATAAATAATCCCAAGAGCCATAAAGCCTAGTCTATAAAAAGATAGAATTAAATATGCTTTTCTTAAAAAAAAAAAAAAAAAAGAAGAAGTAGATGGAAGCTCATGGAGATGATCGAAATTGGACAGTGTAGACGGACAGACGTTTATACGAGCGTAGCGGTGTGTTTACCTTGACCGTCATCTCGGCCACGAAGATGGCCGTGAAGATATAGTTAGAGATGGTGAGAAAGACTCGCTCCTATAGAGAGAGGAGAGAAAGAGCAGAACACAATCTCTTCTACAGTCCTAATAACAGTAAAATCGAGCGTTTTGCAGCAAATAGCCGAGCAGAAATGGAACAAAATGGCACTGTGTGAAAAATATCCTGCTCTTATTATTCAGAATAACTGGAGACAAAAATATCAGTGTAAATGGTGAAGCAGAGTCATGGTCAGTACACCAAGAACAACAAAACTGAAAAATCGTAGATGTTCATAAATGCTGAATTAAAAAATTCTCCAATTATAATTTGTCTAATTTCCATTTAAAGTAGTGCCTTTTTTTTTTTAGGTCTGGAGAATTCCTAAAACTTTCAATAGTACAGTACTTGCCTACCTACTTTCAGTTCTGGAATGGCAAATTGCTTTAGAACTCAACAATTTTGTAAAAACCGATTGACATTTGCAGAAGACTTCAAGCACAGTACAGTGATGAGTCTCTATGCCGCAGTAAAGCATTTGAATTGTGCAAATGTTTTGAGAGAGGCTGTAACGTGAACATGAACGTTATGGGCTACAAGCCACATTCCAGCCAAGTTGGAGTTCCCGTGAAGATTCAGCAAGTTGAACCACTTGCACATTACAGGAGCTCGTCAAGGAGTTATTGCATCCCCCATACAGTACTGACCTTGCTCTAAGCCTTTTCCACATGGCCTTTGGGCGATTAAAGGTGTTCCTGGAAGACCAGCATTTTAGACGTGAAGAAGGCAGTCTGGTCATGCCGTACTAAGAAAACTTTCTACCTCGATGGTATCCAAGAACTAATAAACAGCTGGGATAAGTGCATTAGTGTAGCAGGGGATTATATAGAGAAAGAAAGGTAGATTTTATTTATAACTGTGTTCTGTTATTCTGCACAATCAAAAGTCCTGGTTCTGGGACTTGAAAACCCCCTGTATAGAGAACAGATTGGTTGGTCATGTACTGTTGATCTCCTGTCCTGCATGAAACTCACTCATTCACTCACTCACGCATCATCTTTATTGCTTTATCATGTATACAGTGTTGGGGCCTGGAGCCTATCCAAGAAGAAATAGGGACATGAGGTGGGGTACACACTGGATGGGGTGCCCATTCATCGTAGGGCACACACTCAGATGTATACATACATCTTCTGTATACATGAGTTAACAGACATCCACTCTGAGATTGGTGATAATACAATGTTAAGGTTTAAACAAGAAGCAAATCCTACCAGACTGCCTTGGTGAATCTTTGGTCTTTCAAGGGCCACTGTGATGCAGTTGAGGAAGATGAAGGCCAACACTACATAATCAAACAGTTTATGAGCAATGATCTTCTGGCAAGTTAACCTGAACCTAGAGAGAGAGAGAGAGAGAGAGAGAGAGGGGAAGGAGTGATGAGTTAATATTTCGGTTCCACCTCAGTGGTATCCCTTGATACTAACCTCATGATGAGATAAAGGAAGAGGAGGCACTGTATAGCTGAATTTCTTAGGCACTTTCTTAAATATTTTTTAAAAGAAATAAGTCCTTTAACTGAACAAGAATTTCAGCACTGTTTTTTTTTTTTAGAACAAGCTGATGTGTGGCATGCTGTGCCTGAGAGCTTTACCTGGTACTCCCTAGGGCTAAATCAATACTCTAATCAAAACTACCACATAATCGCTACCTCATCCTTCAACAGTCTACACTTCAGCATTTGTTCTTTTTTTTTTTTCAAATGGCCCACTCTCTCCATCCCTCTTTATCTGGATTCCTTTCCCGTCTGTTTTGTTTTTCATTACTTTTTTTCTGCATTTTCCTCGATCTGTCTTGCATTTTCACTTTTCAGTCTCCCTTCCTGCCTATAGTCACCATCTCGACCTCTATTGCTATATCCTTCCATTATGTACACCCTCCTTCACATCCTATGGAGGGATCCATCCCATCAACCTAGACCTACCCTGTACATTCTTCTATAGTCCTACTGTATACTCCAGTACTATATCTCGAAGGGCCTACACAAGTGTAAGTCAAAAACTACCTGCACTCCGGTTATATTAAAACTTCTGTCAGTCGCACTGTTGGCTACATCTTATCAGCAATTTCCATTCAAGGTTACTGTCTCTATCTTCAAGGCTACTTGCTGTACAGGTGTGAACAGGTGTGCAGTGATTGTTTTTTGTGGTCTAAGAGTGTACCTGGTGCCGAAACAACTCACGGAAAAGCAGAAGTAGAAGCATTTGGATATTTGCACACAAAATTTGGACCAATACTCTAAGAAGGTGAAAGTTTCTTACAAAAAATCATTACTGATGACGTGAAACGGATTCATCATGGATTCATCACTACGAGCCTGAGAGTAAACAGCAGAGTGTTGTTGTTGGTCTTTCGGCTGCTCCCGGCAAGGGGTCGCCACAGCGGAATATCCAGTCCGCACTACAACTTGGCACAGGTTTTACGCTGGATGCCCTTCCTGACGCAACCCTCACATTTTATCCCGGCTTGGGACCGGCACTGCATCTGGAGGCTATCCCAGGAGACTTATGGCATGAGGCAGGGTACACCCTGGATGGGGTGCCAATCCATCGCAGGTCACACACACATACATACACTCACATGCTCATTCACACACTACAAGCGATTTGGTAACGTCAATTAGCCTAATCTGCAACCGGAGCACCCAGAAGAAACCCATGCTAACCACTCCACCGTCGTGTCGCCTACGATTTCTTAGGCCATCCTACAATTAAGAATTAATTCACAGGGCCTTCTATTCCTTCATCATTTTGCCCCTTTGTCACTTTGCTGCTCGTCTCTTGGCTCTTTATCCTTTTACATTGTTGACCTCCAACATAGAGGTTATACACTTGATGGATACTAAGTGAAAAAAGATTGAAGTGAGATTCTTACACTTCTCTGCAGTATTAAGACGACTGTCAACAAGTCAAAATTGGGTCATATCTTTGGACGTAGATTAACTCTGCACTTAAGTCTCCAGAAGTGGCTGGCGAAACCTTTACATAGTCAGGGGGCTCTTTTTCAATAGAAGCATTTTTTAAAATACATTTATATGAATATACCACGTCACTGAGAAGACTGGCATCTGATTATTATAAATCTTTTGGACAGCTTACTTGTTCTCAGGGGAAAACATGTAGACAGACCAATCTTCTCTCGTCTCGCACCAGTCGGGGCGATACACCTCCATCATCTTCTGGATCCGAAAACATAGGCTCTTCAAAAAAGAATCACAATGTCAACGAGTCAGTAAAACACACACAATTGCTCATGGTGTAAAACTATAATTAACTACTCAGCAAACACAATTGCGGGCAATTTCATTCCAACCACCATGTCATTTTCTTAGAAAGTACATTCTATTAATTTCAATACAAAAGTCAGGCAATCAGGCAATCTTTAACAAAAACAGCCTTTTTCCCCCATTTTTTTAACAAAGCAGAAAACAACTCAAGTTCCCCTTAAAATTCTCACACCCTCTCAAACATCCTAGTCAATATCAACTACTGGCTTTCACGGAAGAAACCATTTGTAATCATGGACTATAGTACGTAATGAGCTGTTATTGTGTGTCGTGACAGAGAGAAGTTGGTTTCTCACATTGTCATCCTGTCACAAGGGAAGAAATAAAGTGCCACTGGAAAGTTATTATTAAGAAGTGTGCTCTGTCGGTGTCTAATAGTGAATAGTACAAGATGGAATAATGACATATGTGAAATAAATGAAGTATTCAGTATTCAGTAGGTGGGTGAAATTCAAATATGCTTTTTAGCCATGGTTTGCTTTGGTGACATTTGGATATGCATGGCACCAATTATACATTTTCAGTACCTGCTATATATTGCTTAATGAACATGCATTATGTCAGGCAGTATAAATAATAGATGCATGAATTAAAAAAATCTGTGACACATAACTTACATAGTCTGTCTCCTCATCGAGGTGTGGTTTGTCCTTCCGAGCATTGAGTTGGGGATAAACCTCGCTCAACAGTGCTCTCTGACGCATTGGTGCTTTCCCGTTACAATCGTGGTGATGCTGCTCTCCACACACACTCTTCTTCCTGATCAGAAGGGGGTGCTGTAGTAGTGGGGGTCCAGGGAGCTGGAGCTGCTCTGGGAGCTCGAGTGAGAGGGCACGCCGATCGCGGCGAAGGGAATAGCGGCGGGAAAGGAGGGGTGGGTGATGTGAGAGTTGCGGGCGTGGGGAGAGGAGAGATTCCCGCTCAGCAGGGTGGGAGTGGGGACCCCGGACCCGCAGGCTGCCCCCTACTGCCAGGCCCCGAGTGGCACGCCCCACGCTGTTCCAGCTAGAGCGGCGACTCCATGCTGACTGGGGGTGGGGTCGCCCCCAGTGGCGGTACAGGGAACTACGGCCATGGCGCTGTACCAAAGGAGAAAAGAGAGTAATATAAAATAGAAAAAAGAGTCCTGGTTTTACAGTATAATTTAAACAAGATGATTGTATTAATGCACTACCACTATATCTGTGTGCATGTGCCTGGGTATAGTGCCTAACAAAGGTAATTGCAGGCTGTATAGGTTTGCTGTAAAAGAGGACAATTGCCCATATTTAGTGCCAGTGGAGGTAACGAAGCAGTTGCCATAGAAACCTTGTTAACTGTTATTAAGTCATCTAAAATTACTTTAAGCAGGAGGCGATGCCGCGTGCCAACAGGAGACACTGCGCACACACTAGGTACTTGGTAGCTGTCAAATAAAGCATAGCGACGTGACAACCTGAGTCAGTACAATACTAAGAAACAAATGGTGCAATATTTTGGGAATATTATACATGCTGCAGGTTTGCAAAGTGTTGGAAATACTGTGAACGGAGCACATATGGTGATTAAATAGACATTCAGCGCTGCAGTTTTGACGTGTGTGTTTATGTGTGTGCACGTGTATGTTGGTGGCCCCATGCTGCATCAGTGCACGGTTCCCCTCACAGAAACATCAGCTCTCACTAGCCTGGCTAATCTCGTGATCTCCCATGCATGGTGCGTCACAACACTATATTTAAACCATCAAGCTTTCTCTCCTCCATTTCTCTCTCCATCGTTCTCTATAGCTGTCTCAATTAAAGAGGAGTTGCTATGGAAACCCCACAGTCATTGGTGGGCTTGGCATCTTACCCAGGGAATTTTGGTCTCACTAACATGCTCTTACACACACACTCACACACACACATCATGGACACTCACAGGGAGCGCCAGGGCATTCTCTGGCCGAGTGATTTTTAATCAAAGCAATAATTATTGCAAATGTTTCATTGACTCATTAACGGCGTGTGACTTTCCAACATAAGCAGCCAGCGCATTCAATGGGCTCGCAGTTGGCAGTTTGTATCCAACTCTGTCTCATATGTGACTAATCTGTCCAGGGCTGAGCATGAGGCTTAGATGCTGGTCACTACTGAATCAGCAACAAGATACACAAGCATACAATATTTCCTTCTCTATTACATACAAATTACTAAAACTATACTATAGCACATGAAAAATGCAGAATTATATTTTAAGACATTAAGCTTCTCAGCAGTTGTACTGGATTACAGCTTTAAATAACTGAAAAGTACTTGTGTTAGCCCAAGTAACAGAAGTTGATTGCTTTAGATATTCACAGTTGCTATGGAAAAGTGTGCACTTGTTCTGTTTTCTGTTTAACTTTCAATATATTTGGAAATGTAAAAGTATATTAATTGGCTGTTCCTGTGTGATCGGATCATTTTAATTGTGAATTTATAAGGCCATAAATAATAACAGCATATGAAAAAGTCATATGTTGGTATTCGTCTTAGGTTGTATTTGCCTAATACTAAGAACTGCTGATTTTTATTTTATGTCTTAACACCAAAACACATACTATTAAAAGACAGGGCACAAACATTTGAACATGACTTTGAGTTATACCATAACTAATTGTAACTCTGTAACTGGATGAGGAAGGACATTTAATTAGGTTTTATTAAATAACGTATAGATCATTTAGACGATCCTGCTACATTTTGTATGCTGGGTGTTCAAGTCAAACTGAGACTTTTGTTTTCACAGAATAACAGAAGACAGTTACAAGTGTAAAAAACTCCCTTTATTTCTCTATATAATCCGCTGCCCAGCTTATCCCAGTGTTTCACTAGTGCTTGGATACCATCAAGGTAGAAATATTTCACAGTACGCCAGAGCCATAATTAGACTGCTTGCTTCACATCTGAAACACTGGCCTCCCGGGAACTCCTTTAATGGCCCGTGCATGTGAAAATGGCTTGGAGAGATGTAAGGATGGTACAGGGGATGTAACAGTGGCTCCCAGCTGAGTTCATGTACTGTGCAAGTGGTATTCATGAATTATTGTGTGTACTGGTCTCACAGATGTGTCTTTTCCAGAAGTTGTCGACAAGTTATTCGTTTATATTTAGGGATCAGGTGTTGCCCTTGCTGAATATTCATAAGAACACCTGCAATGGGTATTGAGCCACCTTAGCTGGATTGTCATTAACATACTTACAGCCTACTTTAAAACCAGTTTCAGCACTGCACTGTGCTTTAAGTCTTCTGTAAATGTTCATTGGTTTTATGATTCATTCATAAAAATAAGTCCCGGTTTGACCTGAACACCTTTTTTTTTTTACATTAAACTGCTTTTAAAACTTATTAAAATACACCATCTTTATATAAAGAGTAGTTCATTGGCAGTTCGTCTCCAATTAGGTGCAATACCCAGCTAGCCTTTGTTGTAAGCTTTCCCTTATATACATTATATATAATATGTTAGTTTATATTTATCGAGAAAAATAGAATCCATATTGGGTAACAAATATTTAGTCATTACTTTATCCAGCCCATCAAAATTGTTTTAATTGATTGTTTTCATTCAACATAGTCTGATCAGAGCAATATTTTAGGTTTAGAAGTGGGCTGCCAATTCACTTATGAATATAAACAAAATTTATACTGAAACTACAATTTTCTACCAACTATATTTTGGTCAGACAGTCATCATCCACAGACAAAAACTGAAATTAATTAATATCTTACTCATGGCCCACTGATTCCCACAACTTGTGATAATTTAACAGTTTCTTAAAACCTGTTATGTTGATTTTCTTTGATTTCTCTGTGACCTAGATTGTGTTTAAATACTAATTTTTTTATTTGATTGGTTTGACAGGCTGGTTGCCGTTTTGCGCTCACCAGTGAGAAAGATCGTTGCTCCAGGCTGCTCTTTCCCAGACTGGTGACACTGCTCTCATGAGACTCCTCTTCCAAATTTATCCTTCCACCTGCGATGGGATTCATCTCCAGGTGGCCATTAGGAGTCAAAGCACACAGTTTAGGATCTGGAAAAAACAAAAGAGTCCAACAACAGTAAAAATAATAATAATAATAATAATAATAATAATAACAATAATAATAATAATACAACAAAGTTTAAAAATGTATGATTAAAGAAACCCAAGCTGTGTGAGTGACTGAAATCCTAGAATTGTCCATTTATTATTAAGACATTTATAAGAGAAGAAATGCAGTATTAAATCCCCTCATACTGTATTTGGATGTAAATTATCATAATGCAAATGCAAATCCTCATCTTGGTTAATACTAAAGAAGAGACTTGTGAATGTAGAAACAAGGACCCATTCTGGAACAGGACTGGACAAGTATTTGAAAAAGTTTTTTTTTTTAATATATAGAATATGTAAGTTGGAAAGGGTTCAAGTTGAAGACAGATAAACAGTCAAGTCCAAAAGCCTAAGCCTAAGCCCCCCTTCTTTTAATTATAGTTTTTTTGTGTAAAAACATTATAAAAATCATCTGACCATAGTGGATCTTAGACCATAGTGTCCACCAAATACAGCATCAGATGAATAACAACATATACCAGTTTTAACTGTGCTATTATTTATTTAACAAAAATAAAACACAAAGAAAAGAATAAACTTGCGGGCAATACTAAGTACTGTCTTACTGCTTCCACAGGCTGCAAGAGGATAAGTTGCAGTCAGGTGCTGCTAATCATCAGCCTTTGGTTAGTTAATCATCAGCAGGTGTGCAGACCTGTATAAAAGCAGAAGTTTTGGCAGTTTTCTGGTCTGGATCAGTTTTCTGGTGTGCAGTGCCAAGCGGGAAAGAGTTAAGCAATGGTCTTAGAGAAGCAATTGTTGCTGCACATCAATATGGAAAGGGTTATGTAAAATTTAGAGTTCAAAGTTTCTATAGTGATAAGGATTATTCACAAGTGAAAATCATTCAAGCATCGTCAATCCTCCCAGGAGTGGATGTCCCAGCACATTTACTGTAAGGTCAGATGATACAATGCTCGGAGAATTACAAAAATCCTACAAAAAAGAGATACATCTCAGACCCTACAGGCCACACTGGGCATGTTAAACATTAAAGTCCATGAGAATACAATTAGAAGAAGATTGAACAAGTACAGTTTATTTGGAAGGATTGGAAAATGATGTTTATAAAAATACCTAACGCATTTGAAATGCTGTGGGAATGAAACATACTGTATAACATAGAAGTAAGAAGTCTTGCTGGAGAAAGGACCTATGATTGAGTGGAAAGGCCTCATAAGAAGGGCCATAAGGAAACAAAAACTCATCCCATAAAAGGGACTCATACTCAAGAAGGAAAGACTCACTGGAGAAAGGGTGAATATTGGAAAATATTTAAAAGACTAAAGACTCAAAATTGGGTTAAATTGAAAAAAAAAACAATGAAGTGCTGAATAAATGGATATTTGTATAGTGGAGAAAAAGGATTCATTATAGAGAAACAGCTCATATTCGGGACCAGAGAAAGGACTTAAAGAAGCAAGAACTCATACTAAAGGAAGGACTCATATTGCAAAAGGAAAGACTTGAAGTTGAGAACTAAGGGCTCATACTGAGGGCTAAAGAAAAGACAATGGAAAATGCTTGTCTTAGGGATGGAACATGTACTGGAAAAGTTATTCATCCTACTCAAGAGAGACATATGAGAAAGGAATTCACCCAGGATAAGAAATTGCTTTTGATGACAAGAGACTCGTATTGGAGAACGGTCTCAAAGAAAGTACTATTGATGATATACAGGTAGGTACTATCCAAATCTCGTGTTTAAACCAGTTGGTTGCACTGATCTTCTATAATATGGCATTTATTCTACACCTATTCTAAACCTACCAGAGAGCTGGAGTGAGTCCATGTGTCTCTCACTCCCATCATAGTTGGAAGATGACCCGTCGTCGTCTGAATATGAGCGATTAGCATCACCCTGATAGAAGAATGACAGGAGAAATGTTAAAGAAGTGGTGCAATAAAATCAACCGCTACTATTTTATACAACTCTACTGGCATTTCTAGAAAAATATCCAGTCCAGTTGCCTTGCCTCTGCCTGAAATCCCTCTACCAGAATAGCAACAAGTAGGTTAAAAAGCACATAGTTTCCAAATGTCATGAGTGCCACGAAGTAGAGTGCTGCCAGAGGAGAGGTGGAGGCCATGCCGTTATACAACACTACGTTCCAGTCCTCCTGAGTCAGGATCTACAAGGCATATGCACATACATACATACATACATATAATAAACTGATGCTGAGTGATTGACATAAAACAAAAAAATCTACATGTTTCTTTTTTAGCGTGAGTGCAATACCTGGAAAACAGTCACTATGGCCCAAAGAAGAGAGTCAAAGTTTTTCCTGTCAGGCACCGTGTCTCCAGCATCCGTTTTCAGACTGAACTTACAGCCGAATATGTGCATTCCCAAGATACTGCAACAAGAGAGATATGAGGACAACTGCAGAACGTCACGCTTGCACATCTTATTGTTAAAACTCAATCAATTCAAGGAATGTCTAGAAGACATTTAGCTAGAGGGAGTAGTGAGAGACATTAAATTCAACCTCGTAAACTTTGATTAATTGTGATCAATACATCATAATCTATACCATTTTATTAACCTGTATACGGGGTCACGGGGGACTGGAGCCTATCCCAGGAGATTTAGGGCTTGAGATTTAGCATCTTGGGTACACCCAAGATGAGGAACCCATCCATTGCAGAGCCAACTAGCCTAATCTGCATGTTTTTGAACCAATTACGTGAAGAACATGCAAACTCCATGCACACAGACCCAAAGTGGGAATTGAGCCCAGAACCTGGAGGTGCAAGGTGACAGTGATAACCACTACACCACTGTGCCACCTGATCAATTCACTAATTAGTTAATTTTCTACACACATGTTCAACATGTGCATGTTATTATTTTGGTTCAACTTATTACTCGTTGACTTGTTTTTGCTAGTCAGGGATCAGGGTTCTTGCATAAAGCCCAAGAAGAGGAAGACCATACCGGCAGTGCAGGCGGAAAATCTAAGCAAAATTTGAACAGTTGAACAGTAATAATATTGAGACCACATGCTGTTTGGGCATCACAGTGGTATGAAAGAAAAAAAAAACCCATACATTTCAAGTAATTAGCTAGGTAACAAGAACTAGATAACCGTAGATAACAGTGCTTTGTAGCAAAATGGTTGATCTCCTACAAATAAGTGTGGAATAATATATCCATGCATTTATTTTTTTTGAGAAATAATAAAAATATAGCCGGTTATTTAAAGAAAAATCAATATTTTGATTATTAGTATGTCTGAAAATTTCAAACATGATTCCCAAAACCAATATAATCTCACTTCTCAATGCTTGTGTGAATGTGTGTGTGTGTGTGTGTGTGTGTGTGTGTACCCACTGAGTATAGCCAACAATATTTCTTTAGGTTTCTGGGTCAGCATGACTGAACTAAGAGAGACAAAAGGAGAAAAATGTGTGGAGCCGGCACAGACTTTCAGGTCCCTGTAGTAGCAGGGGTGTGTGTGAGAGTGTGTGCGTGTGTGTGTGTACATGTTCCCCATGAACTGAGACAAATAAAGAAAAGCATGGACTCCATTTGTCTTCATAGCTCGCCCAGTCACTTCCCTCTTTCTTCATCTTTCTGTGTACATTTTTTGTCATTTCATGTGTTTCCTGTCCTCTTCTCTTCACAAACTCAATCCATCAATCTGATCCTGTTTCAGTCTGTTTTTCTGTCTGTCACTCTCACACTGAATGACACTTGAATTCCCATTCGAGCCTATCTTAGAATTCTTAAATTTCAGTCCACACACACACACACCTGAAGATGAAGATGAAGAGCATGAGCAGCATGCAGAAAGTGGCCACGTTGTCCATGGTTTTCATCAGGACGACGAGCTGCCGGCGCAGGGCGGGCATGAAGCGCACCAGCTTTAACACGCGGAGCAACCTGAACGTCCTCAACACGCTCAGACCACCGTCTGATTGTCCGACGATCTCGCACACGCTGCAGAAAGAGAGAGATACCGAGAGGGAGCGAAGGAGCAAGGAAGAGGTGAATACATCTATTTCGGTTATAAAAAAAAAAAGAAAGAAAGAAAGAAGGAAGACGGAACGAGAGAAAGAAAGTGACAAATTATAGAAAGACACAGATGGACAGTGGGTGTTTGAATGTGTTTTTTGAATATGCAACAATCCAAATATAAAAAAAAGAAAAGAAAAGGGGATATGACAAAGGAAGATATACACCGTGACATGGAACAGGAGGAGAGCGAGAGAGAGAGAGAGAGAGAGCAAAGGGAATTGGTAAGCATGTGTGGTTAAATAATGAGAAAATTTGTGGGTAGACAGAATGTAGAGACCTGAAATAACCCAGAGATACAGAGGAACAAGAGGAACTAAACAGGAACACTTGAAACATCTATGAAGTATAATGTGATATATGATTGACATTAATCAAATCAAATAAAAAAATGTAAAAAAATTATATGAAGGGTGTATTCCTGGCATGATTTGGGTCCACTTTTCGCCTTAAAGTGAAACGTCGCTACAAATCATTAAGATCCTGATTTAAAATGATCTCCAATCCGATTCCAGGATGATTCCACCTTCATAGACTGGCACAAAGGCTCACTGAAAGGTTTGGTGAAAATGATGGAAATCAGATCGCAACCCAACCGAATACATATGGACAAATTATGGAGCAATGCGTTAGATGCTGAGGTCATTGCGCATACTGTACTCTCACACTGGTTTATTTAGCCAATTAGCGCGTGTATGATTTTAGCGTGTAGGATTGAAAGATTTAGGATGTTTTGTCTAGACTTGCATTGATATCTGTGATGTCTCAGATATCAGCTCCTGTAATAAATTAGCAAAAATTATGGTACAATGCCATGTCTAGTCTAGACAATGCATTTTATTCACAAGTCTGCAATTTTGAATACTCTAACAGGATAAAATATTTTTTTTATTTATTTACTTATTTATTTATTTTACAAAACACAAATAATACATACCTTGTTTCAATGGACACTTAAAAAGACAAGTTAATATCTGCTGCTATAATCATAAAAACTCTCATACAGTCTCCTTTTATGCTTCTACGTCAGCTTGAGAATCATTTATGATTCCACCGTCACACATAAGCAGATGAATTTCCTTTGAGACTCTGATGGCTTCTCCACCAGGTGGGTTTTCATCAACACTATTGCCCCTGGTTTTTTTATTTAGGGATCTGAATCTACATCAAGATTTCAGTAAACTGCCTTTTTTTAAATCAAGTATACAATTAAAATTGATGTATTCGTTTTTAGTCTTCCAAGCTATTGTAATATTTCACACCACATTCTTTGAGACTAAGCTACCGCTACCCAAACTCAGTTCAAAAACGAACAAACAGCCTTAACTCGCTTCCTTTGTGTGTTGATTTAAAGCTGAAGACTGCAATCACAGCTTCAAACCCAGCAATCAAACATGGATTGTTTGAGAATTCTGACATGAAGCTGAGATGCGCTCGAATAGTCTTATCTTGTAATTATCACCCGGGCTAGAATAGAGAGGAAAAGAAACCTTTCAGCTTTCCTCTATCCAATTAAAAAAAAAAAAAAAAAAAAAATCACTGAGTCATGATGAGACAGGATTTAGTTTATTCTTCTCCAGGTGTTGAGCACAACCAACCGTATTCAAGCTGGCACCTACAGTACAGTTTCTACAATGCGAGTGGATTTTTTTTTTAAAGGAGAAAATGACAACAGCGACGGAATGCCATGAAGATTTGTGACGGATCGGCCCGGCTCTCACCTGATGATGACGATGATGCCGTCGAAAATGTTATAAGGATTGTGCAGGTAGTTGAAGCAACCGAAGGCAGTCAACTTCAGGATCATTTCTAGGGCAAACATGCTGGTGAAGACGATGTTGCAGATCTCCAGGACATTTGTCAACTCCTCTGGCTGATAAAAAAAAAGCAAAGGATCGGTATAAGAATGATACAGGGAAGATTATTTAATCATTGCATTACAAAAAAAAAACGGTACTGCCGTTCTATTTCTCAACAGTCATTCACAGTTAAAAGTCTTTGCTCCACATGTTGAGTTTGAAAAGTAGATCTTTTAGCCATGGTATGTAATTTTAAAAATACAGTGTACCATTGTCTATATACAGTACAGTCTGAGATTGAGATATGTTCAGGTCTCCAATGACGCTGTGTAAAGTACAAACAATGCAATTGGGTTGCGTTTATTTACTACTTTTTTCGTATGACGTTTTTTTTTTATTATTATTATGACGTTTAAACATTTAAATCCATTGTTCACTGCCATTTATACAATGTATACAGTAAGTGTCATTTTCTGTTTTGATGATGATTTTGTGACCGTCCATATGCATTCAAGAGTCAATATAAGATTAAAAATGAAATCGAAATAAATTCAACAGTTTGTAAAAGCCTGACCTTGAATGTTTGCAGAAATCACACTTAACTACTGTACATTAGAAAGGTTTTAGACACATTTAGGCAGACATTTGTTAAAACAGCTCCATATCTAAAGTCACATTTTCAGGTTCATGTGCAAGAATAGGTTTAAAATGAAATTTAATAATAATAATTTTAAAAAATCTTCTTTTCTTCTTTTTTTCCTTCTTCTTATTTATTTAATTTGACAGAAAATTGCAATTGCAATCTCAATTTTTGGTAGTCTATCTATTAATATTTATATACGTATATTATAAATATTATTACATTTTTATTCTTTTTTTATTAGTATTTTAGTGTTTTTACATATTTTTTAAGTACGCTGCAAGGTGGCTTAGTGGTTAGCATTGCTGCCTTGAACCGTCCAGGGTCCGGGTTCGATTCCCACCTCTGGTCTGTGTACATGGAGTTTGCATGTAGGAATTGGTACCCTGTCCGTGGTGGACATGGAGACCCCACCTCATGCCACAAGTCTCCTGGGATAGGCTGTATACAGGATAAAGCTGTATAGACGATGAGTGAGTGAGAGTAAGATCAATAAAAGTATCTTTGTTTTTTTTTTTTGAAAATGGAGACATCAGTGCACACAATTGGAAGAAAAAAAGAAAACAACTGAAGAATCTCCCTGCCATGAAAGAAAAAATAATAATAACTAAATAAAAATAAAAAAAAACCCTTTGGAACAAATTACCTACTTTCATTTTTATTCAGGACATGCGGACTTTACTGGCTAAATTGGCCATTTAAGAGAAGCTGTCACTGTTAGTTAGAATAAAATGGGAAAACTAATAGTACAAGATACAGAAAGACAGAAAAGACTTCTTCTAACATACTGATACGAGCCACTTTAAGTGCTGCCCTGAACCTCATTCACTTTTAATGAAAATGTTATTATTAAGAATACTTCACATCTTTCCTTATGCTCTGGTATTATGGACTCCGGGCAGATGAATAAAGAAATGGCATGGAAAACAGGCTAATAATAAATGCACATGCAATTAAAAAAATTGGTGGCATCTCAAAAATAGACTACGAAAACCAAGGTTGTGGTATGCGAGCTTTCATCGCTTTTTGTCTCTATGTACTTTGTCTATTTGTCTTCCTTTGTGCTGTTATCAGGCGATCCGGTCTCGCCGCAATCAATCCCCTTTGTCGATTAGACAGAGCAACGGTTTAAGAAGGTCACAACAGGCTCGCTTAGTAACCTACAGACAGACAGGATTTGATGAAAGGATTAAAAAGCACTTCAGGTAGAATTAGGACCTTCATCAGTACTGCTAATGACTGAGTTTAATTAACCTGAATAGAGAAAATGAATAAGAAATGGATTTCATTAAATGAAAGAGGTACTGTTTTTGCTCCGTGCTCTATGACTCTATGTGAAGAACTTGTACTTTCTCATTTTTTCGATAAATTAAATACAAAAATTTGCTGCTTGCTTATGTGTGGGTTTTTTTTTTTAACTAAATTGTATTAATACTAGAATGCCATTGAATTCTCTTCTGGTCAAATGATGCAAAAAAAAAAATCAATAAATGTCAGCAGTTTTTACCACTCAGATCTAAAGCTCATTTCTTCAGCCAGGACCTCACTTAAGCTACTTTTTTCTCCTTTTATACATAGCTTGGCCAAAACAAAACAAAAAAAAAAGCTGCACACCTAATATTTTCTTTGACCATCTTTATCTGTTTGAGTTTGAGTCCTGTAATAAGCCCTGTGCCATCAGGGAAGGGGAAAAAAAGCCATAGATGTGATAACCTGGTCATTTAGTACCTTCAGGTCATCAGCTGACTTGATTTTATTGCCCCATAGCATGGCTGAGCCTAGACCTGACCAACTGAAGCAACCCCAGATTGGAGCAACCCCATAACACTGCCTTCAGAGCCTCGTATAGTCGTGCATGATGGGTGCATCGATTCAACTTCGAAGTTGCTTGCTTAATGCAGCCCAATATTTATTTTTTATTTATTTGGCCAGGCCGAGCGGTATGACTATTTCTAATTATGATGAAACAGTCTAATCTAAGATTAATTGTGGAGTTCTATTTCAACATTTCCAAAAGTATTTACAATATTTGGTACATTTACTAATTTAATGCAGATGTTCCATAACAATAAACATATCTATTCATTCATCTAGTAGTCCAATGGTGATTACCATTGTATTTATTCCCATTTTATGACCATGGTAGGACCTTCGGTCAACATTCACACGCTACGAGCAATTTGGGAACTCCAGTTAGCCTACAGTAATCTGCATGTCTTTGGACTGTGGGAGGAAACCAGAGCACCAGGAGGACATTTACATTTATAGCAATTGGCAGATGACCTTATCCAGAGTGAATTACATTTTAATCTCATTATACATCTAGGAAGTTGGGGGTTAAAGGCAAACTCGGTGGGTTGAACCTGGGACCTTAACCAGGAGTCCAACGCCCTAACCACTGAGCTACGCCTGACCCCAAGAGCAAACTTCATGCACACATACTCTGGTGTTGGGAATCGAACCCAGAACCTGGAGGTGCAAGGCGACAGTGCGAACCACTACACGACCGTGCAAACAAACATATGTATAAAACCTTTTTTACATTTTTTTTATTACTATCCCCCCAAACACACACATACACACAAAAAGCATCCCATTATTAAGTGTAGCCTATACTATACACTATATCTAGCCATTATGTGGCATTTTATTTTTATATCCTGTTCCCAGTGCTGGTGAGTTGATCTAGAACCATATTTCACTCTGGGGGGGTAAAGTACAATGCTGCAACATTTGCAGGCACGGAAAACCAAAAAATGTTGTTGGACAGAAGAGGGATAACAATGTGTGTTTGTGTGTACATGCTTCTCTGAAAGTGTTTCAGTGTGTGGTCTCAGGAGGGACAGCAGGTGTAGTTTGTTTGCTCTTCCCTCATCACTCACAAATCCACCCGAAGACTATTACAATCAAGGGAGTCGAGTGTGCCTGTGTGCGTGTGTTTGTGTGTGTGTGTGTGTGTGTGTGTATGTGTGTGTGTGGGTGGGTTTACCTGCTCATGATGTTCGATGCCCATGCTGATTGTATTGATGAGAATGGCAATCATGATGCCTCGGTTAAAGTATTTGCTCTCTACAATTCCCCACAGTTTAATCCTCATCTCCATCCACAGCTCCTTACATTTCCCCTTACACATCCTCTTTTCCTTCTGCTCTCCTGATTGGCCACCCTGTCCATCTGTGTCCTCCTGAGCACCATCCTCTGCCTCCTGATTGGCCGCCGTCCCTGCAGGTACCGCACCATCTCTGAGAGACAGGGCTACACAGTGAGGACAGTCCTCGCAGGCGGGAGGTGAACCTTCAGGAGAAGCATGATCAGGCTTTGTGTGATGGTGACAGTGGGAGCCTTGAGACAAAATGAAAAAAAAGATATAATGTTTTGACTATTGAGCTAGCTGAATCATCCATCCATGCATTCATATACCCGCTGTTCATGCATCCATCTTATGTATTTTATCAATGTCTTATTATATTCAGCCATTTACTATAGGCTTTCCATACATCCAAGTACCCATAATTTTTAAGTTATTCACACATTGTCTCCATCATTTGTATCTTCATCCATGTCGTAATTTATTAAGTAATTCATCCATACTTGGTCCTTTCTACTCATCCATTCATGTAGGGTTATAATTCTTTCATAGACTGCCCCGCATTCATGCATCCATCATCTGTATCTTTATCCATCTCTTAATATATTTATTCGTTCATTTCTATTCTAATCTTTTTATCCATCCATCCATCCATTTGTCCATCCATCCATCCATTCATGTAGCCATTAGGTTTTTAATTAATTCAGACATTTCGCCTATGCTCATGTACCATCATCTGCATCTTTAGCAACCTCTTGATATTTTCTTCCAATCAGTCCTGACCTTTCCATCCATCCATCCATCCATCCATCCATCCATCCATGTACCCATTAGACTTTAAATAAATTTACACCTCCATGTTCATGCACTCATTTGTACTTTCATCCATTCATTCAACACTCCCTACTTTGCTCTTTCTACTCATCTATCCTTCCATTCATCCTTGCATGCATCCATCCAACCATGTAGTCATTAGGATTTAAGTTCATTCACCCTCCCCCAGGGCTCATGCACCCATCATCTGTAACGTAATCCACCTTTTAGTATATTCATCCATTAATCTTTGGTTGCCTTATTTCAACCTTTCCATTCACCCATTCCTTCATGCATCCATACTAGCATCCACTAGTTCATCTATCCTTCCATTTATTAATTTGTCCATGCAGCCTTCTAGCCATTCATCTATCTATGTATCTATTCATCCATCCAGTCATACATCCATTTATTATTCACCCTCCCCCTAAGGTTCATACACCCATCATCTGTAACTTAATCCACTTTCTACTATATTTGTCCATTTATCTTTGGTTGCCCTATTTCAACCTTTTCATTTTTTCCATTCCTTCATACATCCATCTTACATTATTCATACTCTATTCACCCATTTATGCACTTGTCTTGTGTATATTTATTCATCATTTCTATTAATATACAGTATCTGTCTATCCATTCATGGCCATCTTAACCTCCATGACCAAGCTTCTGTATTTATCCAACTTTATTTAATATATTTCATTTCATTCTTCTATTCCTATTGTAATCCATTAATCTTTGCATTCCTGACCATCGTCCTTTGGTCCGGTCCCTGTCTATTTATTTAACCTATTTAATTTGCTTATTTATTCATTCTTTCCCTGGTTATGCATTTAATTGTCCTTGATTGAAACCCTGACTTTATTTATTCATCCTTCCATCTTTTTAGACTTATACACTGACTAAAAATACATGGACTAAAATCTTCATCTATAAGTTTATTTATGCATATACTAATCTTTATTCTATCATTATGTATTTTAGTCTATTTGTATCTCCATCCACTCATCAATGCATTTCCCTATCCATTCATCCATCTAATTAAACTATCATTCAGACATGTCAATCATTTATTGTCCTTCATCTTTAATTATTTCCCTTCACACATTCATCTCTGTATCTAATTTATTTATCATCACATCCATGAATCCATCCATACAACCTTCCATCCATCCAAACATCCATCCATCCATCTTATCCTATTTATTTCCACATGTGTACAAATTCATGTACTCACTTATTCATTGTTACACATCATCATGCATCTTTCTTTTTTTTCATATGTATATTTATTCATTTAATAAATTGCATCTATCTAGCCATCCTTCTTTGCTCCCATACTGTACAAATTTAAACTGTCTGTCTTTAAATCCCATTGTATACCTCTACATCTACACTCTTTCCTTCTTCAAGCTATCCATTTATTTATCCGTAGATTCACTTCCCCATCCAAACTCATTCATGTATCCCTCTCACCCTGATGTTGCCTCTGACTCTTTTCTCCGCCATTGACGTTGGTTTGTGATTGACTAGGCGTGGCCTGGCATGGGCGTGGTCTCAAGGCCCTGAAGAAGGCAGCAGAGCGTCGGCGGGCTTTACGCAGCACGTGACAGGTGAGCTGGAAGAGTTCCTCGTAACAGTCCCCCGGCTCTGCCAGTGATGCTAATGTGCTGGAGGACAGACAGCGGGCACGCTGCTCCTGCATCAGCTGGTGTTCACGCTGTTTTGTCTCTGAGAACTGAGTGGCTATGACCACCAGACACAGATTAATCATGAAGAAAGAGCCCACCTGATATAAAAAAGGGGAAAGAACAAGAGTGGACAAGTAAAAAAAAATAAAATCAATGCTTGAACAGGACAGTAAAGACAAAAACAAATGAATCAATTCTTTTTTTCAAATGTTAGTAATAAGATTTACTGCACTCTTGCTTATTATGTTTAGCTAAAACTGGGAAAGAGATTAAGAGGACAGACACCAAGACAGATGGCGACCAAGAGAAAAAGTAGGAGAGATAAAGAGAAGACAGAAGGAGAAGAGAGAGGAGGGAAGAGAAAATGAATGCTAGAGAGAAAAAGAGAGAACAAGTGACAGGGAGAAAAAAATATAAGTAAGGCAACAGGAGAGAAGAAAAGTAAAAGAGCTAGGATAGCTGTGTGAGACAGGAAAAAAGGAGGACAGTCATCTCAACAGCTTCAGAAAGAAGAGGACACCTGTTCAAGTGTCATAAATAAAGAAGATTAATGAACCCCACTGAGAGTCCTGAGAAGGCGTATTGAGTGGTGGAGACATAAGGGGAAAAAAATAATAATTAAAAAAAAAAATGCCTTTTTATGAAAATTAGACTTGAATGGATTAAGGTTCAGTACAAGTCATCATTTTTTAAATGGTTGAATAACACATGCATAACAGTCAAGTAATACTACTGGATTAAGAATGCAAAGTCAGGTGAGGAGTACAATGAATTGAACTTGAGCTGTACAGTGTACTGTATGTGCAATAATAACGGCCATAAGAAAGTTTCCTTGAAATAGGTACCCTGGTATGTTGGTAGTTTTGAAAGTTCCATGGTACTTACAGTATTTGCTATTATAGCACATACATGTATACCAATATAATGTACCATACCAGTAGTATGTAGTGACATATCTAATATGGTACAGTATGAACAAACATATAACATTGGACACCTGCTGAACTGTGGCAGCCTCTTTGGTACGAATAAGTACTGTCCCATGGTATTTACCGAAGTATTGTGGTACACACTACAGTACTAACACAGTACCCACTGAAGTGCCATATCATATCACCCTGGCACTCTGTAAAGTCTTATGGTGCCCACTATGGTAATACTATGATCCATATAGTGCTTCCATACCCCCTGCCCTGCACATTTAGTGTTTTCCCTGCTCTAAGACACCCACTTCTATTCAAAAAAGGCTTTTTTCTTTATATAAGGTGTGGTTGGGAACCATTAGTAAACTATAACACATACTGAACCATAGTAAAATTCAAATCAATAAGTGTCATCAAAAACTGAATTCACTTAAGTCACTTCAAAACATTATTTAATACAGTATATGTGTATGAGGTCGCCTTTTCTTTTCCTATGTCGGTTCCCTGTGTTCTTGGAAGCAAAGCAAAACAGAGGCACGCTTTAATGTATAGTGTAAAGTGTACTTTATGTAAAGCACCGATTAACCTGTCTACTTCTGTGTGTCTTCGCAAAGTCTCGTCAATCATACTGTGTAATATATGGTCTGAGTATTATTATTTGATGTTTCTACAATCCTTGTGATGTTCTGTGATGCTGGCTTTGAATTATCCATTTGCCTCTGTTTGCTTCGCTCTATCAGTGTACTGACCTCTGCCAGGCTGCGTTCACTGAGTTCCTAGAAATTCCTATAAGAAAACCCCATGCAAATGGATACTATCTTATTATTATTCTGCTACATTTTCCTTTAAACTTTACATTTTCCTTTTTTTTTGACAACAGATTTGCTTTGATCTTTGGAAATCTGAAGACCTAGAGTAGATAACCAATCGTGCACTGCTTTTTTGTACTGTATATAGAATAGACTTTGATCAGCTAATTATCAGCCAATCCACATTAACTATTCATTAATTTATTCTCTATACCACTTATCCTGTACAGGGTCGCAGGGACCCGGGAGGCTATCTCAGGAAACTTTGAGCACAAGGCAAGGTACACCAGGGAAAGGGTGCCAGTCCAGCACATGGCACACATTCTCTCTCTCTCTCTCTCTCTCTCTCTCTCTCTCTCACACACACACACACACACATAATACTGACAATTTGGGAATGGCAATTAGTCTAACCTGCATGTCTTTGGATTGTGGGAGAAAACCGAAATACCCAAGGGAAACCAAGCAAGTATAGAGAGAACCTCCAAACGCCACACATAGAGATCCAAGAGGAGAATCAAACCCTCATAGCTAACCACAATGCCACCGTGCCACCCTGCATTAATTATATACTCAGCAAAAAAAGAAACGCCCCTTTTTCAGGACTGTGTATTTCAACAATAATGTTGTAAAAATCC
>JAOVVA010000012.1:4435040-4456850 GCA_028565275.1 Leiocassis micropogon | reverse complement strand
TCGAACCCAGACGCTGGAGGTGCAAGGCGACAGTGCTAACCACTACACCACTATGTGGCCTTGATGTCTTTCAATGAATACCAAAAACTTACCTCTTCCTTAAGCATTTTGCATGGTAAACCTTCGCTGGTTCTGGTTTCCTCATACCTGTACCATCTTCCATACTTTGAATCCTTTCTAATAGTGGTTTTACCTTATTTGGATTCTGGTAGTCTGTGATCTATTTGTTCTAGAGTAAGGAAGTGTTTTGTGATTGAGACTACTATAAGACTTAGGCATAAGAATGTGGATGAATATGGCTGATTCCCAAATGCCCTGGAATAATGTTCCAGTACAACTGTACACATTGAAAAGATCTGCTTGGTGGTTACCTTTCTAAACGATCTCATTCTTCATTATGTTTCCTCAAAAGGTTCCTGAAAGAACCTGAGTGAAATAGCAGCTTAATGTAATTTAATTGATTAAATTTAATCTCCCCATCATGTAGGCATTTAAGAGATACTGTATCAATGGACATTCAAGTTGACCGTGTAATGGGCATTAAAGTGAAGAAACCACACTTTGGTATTTTTAGTGATTGTAGCTGCCTGGAATAGTATAAGAGGCAGTTCTATGTACAGTATGTGTGTGTGCGCGTGTGCTGTATGTGTGTGTCTGACTGGCTCTCTGTGCTCCCACTCACACTATTACTGCAGAAGTGGAATGAAGTGATGACTGAGGCTTATCAATCACGACACATTTACACTGTAAGAGGTCTTGCATATGTAGGGATCTAGTTGTCAATCAAGTATGTGTGAATGTTAATGAAGTGTATGTTTGTGTGTGTAAGAGAGCGCTACGATTGCCTCTTATCTCTGCTTCTTTTGCACAACACTACAGTTAGAGTTGAAGTGGCTGATGGTAAGATCCATTACTCTGGCATTGTTATATTAGGCTAGGCTCGTGTGTGAATGAGTAATATTTGGATTGCTGTGTTTGTATGTGAATGGTTGGTATATACTGTATATGTAAGATATTGTCAAATGATTGCTCAGGAGATATTACTTGGTTTTCTTCAACAGCAGCTCTGTCAGTAATGCCAGACGTACAAGTTTACATGAATGCCATACACATCATATAACGAAGAAAGAAAGAAAGTAAGAAAATAACCTAGCCATGCACAAATCACTTTAATATTGTGCATGGTTTGAACTCATTTTTTAAAAGCAGAAATGCTTCTGCCCTTCATTTTCCCAAGCCTGGGCATATTTATTTTCTGTTTTGTGTTAAAAAAAAATGTAGCTGTTGACACACTGGTGACTTTTAGCTCATGCTGACACTGACGATCTACAGTACCTATTAACCATTCCAAAGAAGAAAACCTCAAGTGAGCTGTACGCCCCGAGTTGACATTTTCTGACATTTGGAGCTAGCAAAAGTTTAAGCCCTGTAATGTGTCACCAGAGGGTTTCGTTCTGGGTTGTGCATAAATTTAAAGAAAGTCAAAGCACCATATTCTGATTCTGTGCAAGCCTGTGATCGCTGCTTAAAGAATATAAACTGTCTGAGCAAAAAAAAAAAAAAAAAAAAAAAAGGTCAGTAGCTTTGATTACAGCACACAACGTGGTGGCCAGTCTAATGTGTGTGAAAATAATTTCTCATGAACCCAAAACAACTCTTGGACAATAAGTCTGCGTGATCAGGTCAAGATCTGGTCATTCAATACAATCAGGTTGTCAGCTGACTTGATTTCGATGCCACATAAATGTAGATCTGACCAACAGCAGCAACCCCAGATCAAAACAATGCCTCCAGAGGTTTATACAGTGGGCAGTACCATTATGTATGGGAGCATCTCATAAGTCCTAAACCTGAGAGTTCCTATCACAATTTGTGCATACAGTATGGAAATGGTTTTTACTGTCGATTTTTTCACGACATAACTTCACCAAGTGAAGTTACATGATGGGGAGATTAAATTTAATAAATTAAATTACATTAAGTAGGGGGTGACTCTCTTGCATTGGTGCATGGGTTGGGGCCTTGTTTGTCCATGGCACCAGTGAGTGCTCACCCTAAATTTGTACAGTACGTACTAGGCTCCAGTGTAGTGGACTGTGGTGCACTGGGTGGACTACGGTTTGTGCTGCATTGGCTTTTCTGTAGGATCAAACCAGACGGGCTGGCCTTTGGTCCTTGTGGGCATGGGTGAGCCTCGGGTGACAATCCTGATTCAATCCTAGAAATCTCGCTGTAAGTTATTACTACAGATGTTATTATAATATGTTACTACCTACAGCACAATTTTCCTCCATGATGCATAGTGATGTACTGTATAATACAGTAAAAGCCTATATCCCCATGATCAGTGGTCGTTAACATGCTTTCCTTTTGTTCTAAAGAGTGCTACACTACCCATTACCCTGCAGTCCCATGCTTTATTCACTTCTTTTTTTTATTCCCGCAGCTAAAGAACGACAGGTTGAGTGTCACTCTTGTTCGATCCTGAAGATTAAGCTTCCCAGGTGAGTGCCGATGGAAAGAGTGCCTATGAGATACTACCGAGTGTTTGTGTGAGCGTGTGTAAGTCCCTGGGCTCCGATTCAACTTGACATGAGGCAGCTAGCTGAGACTTGACTGATGTGTTCAATTTGAACCTAATGCTTGCACATTTTAAAACAGCCAACCTGCAGAGCTCATGAATTATTGCGAGTGATAATGAAGGATCACTTCACTGCAACGAATAGAGCTGTTCCGATGTGGCCTTGGTTCATTGTCGAGCTATCAAGCAGAATATATCCACGTATAACACTTATAGCCTTTAGACATAAACCAAGGTGATCTTTAAATCTTTAGGTGTTTTATGCATTTTCCGCTAAAAATCCCAAGCCTAACCAAGAGATAAGCACTGACTACGAGACAATTAAGGATCTTACCCACTTCAATAAAGAATAACAAAAATGTTTAAAACAGCTGGATAATATTTCAGTTAAATAAAATGCTAAGATACTAAGATACCTTCAGAAACAAATTTATAATGTCACTACACCTTTAGAAATCCCAGGTGTGTATACATTTTATATATAAAAAGCAGGGGCTTGTGCAATTTTTTTTAGGATTTCTGCCTTTCGCCCACACACACACACACACACACACACACACACACACACACACAGACACACAGCTGTTGAAAGAATAGCAAGCTGCCAGTTCTCCCTTGATTTAAATTCACTGGCACGGATATCTTTGGCATCTCCAGGTATCAAAACAAACATTCCTGGATCTCTTTCCATTTTCACATGTCCCAGTATGGGGCTGATAATGCAACAATTAAGCATTTTAGGTTACACTGTGAAGCAAGGTAAAACAGAATGCACTTTATTTATTATTATTATTATTATTATTATTATTATTATTATTCAGAAATACTATTATTCAAAATCACTTTTGCTTCCATAACACACACACTATAATGTATATTTTATTATCATGTATATTATTATTATATGACCATCTGGACAGGTGATAGCATACAATACTGTGCAGAAGTTTTGAGCCACCCCACCATCTTTTATACTGCATGTTTCTTGTAACAACCTCAGCAGCAACCTCATTTCCCCTTTCATCTATTCCCGAAAAAGTCTTTCAAGAAGTCTGAAGGACTATTTTTCCTCAAAACTACATTAAAATACAAGAAAGTCTCGCTCTTTGAAAGCAAACTAAAAATTTCCACCATTATTTTAAAATATGTTTATACTGTACATAGAAGTCAGCACTGTGGCATAGTGAGTAGTACTGTGGCCCCGTACATCCAGAGTCTAGGGTTCAATTCCCGCCACATGCTTGATAGGTTTTATCTGGTTACTCTGGCTTCTTCCCACAGTACAAAGACATCCAGATTAGTCTATTCATGTTCAACGTGAGTGATTGTGTGAGTGTGTGTGTTCTAGTGCCGTGCAAGGGATTGGAACTCTGTCCCCTGGGATAGACTCCAGGCCTCCTGCAACGGTATAGAGAACGAGTGAAAGTGGGTGATACATGATTTTTTTTTTTTTTTCATGAATGACCCATCAATATTTCTATTATATCTACTCATTTTATCATAAATATGATCTTTAAAATCTTTGAGACATAGAGAGAGACATAAGAAGCTATTAGAAGACTATTGTTTTCAGGAGCTAAATGCAAAATTTGTCTTTGAGATCATTGAAAATACGAGGGGCGTTCAAGTTAAACTGGGACTTGTGATTAAATTTCTCATGAATGAAAGTGTAAAACTGATTAAAGACTTGAAACACAATCCGGTAATGAAATTCTTAGCTGCAGTAAAAATTTGATTGATGCAAATGTTTTACAGAAAGCCTTAGGTCCGTGAATGACGATCCCGGTCAAGGTGGCTCGGAGCCCACTGCAGTCCTTCGTGGGAATATTCAGCAAGTGGAATGCCTGATCCGTGGAAATTGATGGATAACTCGTCATCAACATGTGGAAGTTATTAGCATGTTGGAGTTATTGTTACATCAGCTGTACAGTCCTGACCTTACTCCAAGCCATTTCCACATGCTTGGGCCATTAAAGGAGTTCCTGGTAGGCCAGCATTTCTGATGTGCAGCAGGCAGTCATGGCTCTGGTGTGTTGAAGAAAAGTGTCTACCTTGATGGTATCCAAGCACTGGTAAAACGCTGGAATAAGTGCAATAGTGTAGCAGGAGATTATATAGAGAAATAACAGTAGTGTTTCTGTTATTCTGCAAAATGAAATGTTCTGATTTGACTTAAATGGCCCTCGTACTTCTCCTATTAAAGACGTGTGGAAATTATTGAATGTTCCTCGGTGTTGTTAATGCGAACAAATGCAAATGTCACACTAAAAAGCATCAACCAAAAAAAGTAGCACCAGAACTTCACACAAACACTTTTAATATAAAGATGCAAATCGCTTACTATGATTAGCAAGATGAAGTAGATGAAGTTGTAGAAAGAGTGTGCATCCATGACGTAGTACATGATCTCCACCCAGCCCTCCAGAGTAATGACCTGGACACACACATTTACACAAAGACACATGAGTCATGGAAATCACTGTTTATCTGACCTAAAGTGCTAGCCAGAGCTTCGATAAAAGCTTGTTTACATGCTTTCTTGTGGGACTGCCACATCTGCGATATTCCGTATATCAGACGTCTATTGCAATTTATGTGTTTTGTCTGCCGTTGCTCGCTTTTATTGCACTGTGCAATTCTGCGTGGCTCTGACTGGCTGCGCTTTGGTATTCATATCCGCTCTAACATCACAATGGCGAGGTGTCTATAATGGCAGGAAGCATGAGAACACCACGATGCTCTGCTAACTCGTTTATTCTGCACTCGCCTTGTAATTGCTTTGCAAATGATCTGAATAACATTTAGCAGGTGCTCACCACTTAAAAGGATATTATGTATGATTAAAAAAAAATGCTTTTATTGAAGGTTTAGTTTTACAAAGGTAATCAAAGACTTGTGTGTCAAAAAAAAAAAGATCTCAAGGGCATTTCTTCAAGAGCTATACTACAAATTGGTATGCCACAGACACCTCAACTTGAGAACCAGTTCACATATTAACCTTTAACTCGCCTTGCTAACGTTTGCTTTTCTGCTTTGATTTCAGTGCTGAAGTATTTATCTTCTTGAACTTTTCTATATTTTCCATTGTTACTGCCTATAATGGAAACTTTTTTTTTTTTAACTTTTTTTCTTATTTTATACAGAGGTTAATTTAAAAGAAACAAACACTGGATGCCACATAAGTATACACCCCATTGAGTCTATACCTCAGAGAACAACTTTACAGCTGCAAGTCTTTTTATTGGACTCTTACAACTTGCTTAAAAAGTTGTAAACAAGATTTAAACCCTAGCCAAAAAATTTTTTTTAAAAGAACTTCTCCCTAATGTGACGTCATAGAAGAAGAGCCCCTCCCTGCATCTTGTTGCTCAGCTCCAGTGTTCTACGGTGGGCGTGGCTCAGCAGTAGCTCATTTACATAGACACTGAAACAGTGCATTTGGAAGAAGATAAAAGCACATGGAGTTTGAGCTATGAAATTCTATTTGAGCTGAAGCATTCCTTAGGGCGGTCTATGACTGACTTATGTTAGCTTGTTAAAAGAAATATGCGACCTGTAAGATCAATAGAGACCGCTGGTGAACAAGAAGTTTTGCTAGCAGTTCTTAGCCGGATCGAGGGATATTGGATTTGCACCACTCTAGTGTAGCTTTGACAGTGTGCTCAGGTGCATTGATCTACTACAAAGTGAACCTTCTCACCCAAATCTCAAATTTGAAAAAAATTTAGTTAAAAAATTAAAAAATGAAAAAATTAGTTTGAATTTTTTCCATTCTGCCCTCAACCCTAACCTGTTTTCTAGTGCTTACTAATGAAAAGTATGTTGATCAAGATAATGAGAATTGTCGGGTTTGTGGACAATTCTGCTCTTTGTGCCATGGCCAAGATGTTCAAGTTTGGACCCATCAGAGAAACCTTGCCACATATACAGTAAAAGGGATCTTATAACTCATTTCCCATCTCGTTCCATCTACAGTAGGAATCTCTGTAGTAAAACTAACGACTGTGGAGGCAAACGGTGACAATTGTATTTATTCCCATATTTATAACCGTAGTAGGAAATCACCCTGGAGGTGCGAGGCGACAGTGCTAACCACTTAGCCAATGTGCTACCCATATCTCATTTTATCAATTCCATTTTTTCCGTTGTCACTCTTCCACTCGGCCCGGCTTTGTGGCACGTCTGGAGCTACAGTTGTCCTATGAATAACTACTGTATCATCTGATCCATCTACCCCACCAACTCCTTGGTGTTTTTCTGACTATAATATCCTCCTTACCTTGTGATTTACTTTTGTGATTTCTATTTTAATAAACAGATTGATGATCAACCTGAATGATCCGTTTTTCAGAATGTTGCCCCGGATTAATTTTGTTAGCTGTATTGGCTTTATAATTGCTCGTTCTCTAATATACTCTGGAACATTGCAGGAACCATGTGTGTTTGCATCCAGATCCTGTTACGTCTTTCACGTGTTTTAACAGGGCGAATACTTCCTGTATGCAATTGCAAATTACAGCTAGGCAAGAAAAAAAAATGGTCTGGAGTGATTTATATGAGACTTATAATGGGATAATAAACATATTTCTTATTTCTTCACTCGACATGAGTACATGATGTTCTGGAAGTCATTATTAGATCGCCCACCTGAAAGATCACGATCCATGCGTAGCCGATGTTGTCAAAGTTAATGGCCCCCTTGTGTGGGTTGGTGTAGCCTGTGCGGCACTGGGTGTAATAGCGGTTCCAGTTGACACAGAGGCCTGGCACAACACCCATGCTGGCATTGAGGAGAGGATCACCTGCCAGGCCCAGAGTCTGTAAGTGAAGGGCATCCTCCACGTCCAAACAGCACTCGCGACCTCCCTCACGCCGCGCCGGGACATCGGTGCACGACATAATTCCGTTATCCTGGGGCAGTGAGCAAATGAAGGGCCGTTCATCTTCCTCATCAGGGGAGTAGTAGGGAGAAGGCAGGGCCATTCCTGATGATCTGTAAAAACGATTCACAGACATGAACTTACAGTAGGTAGAAATATTGACTGTGTTAAATAAAGATCTTATCATCTTATCATCTTGGAGATTTTATTTATGTGCAAACTTGTGTTCAAAACTTTTTTTTTTTGCTATTTAGTTTTTCATAAACACACAAATACAGTACTTTTTTATTATATAAGATTACGGAAACAATGAATATGCTAATGATACTAAGATAATTTTTTGGACTTATTATAAACTTATTATATTTGATCCACTTTTTTTTTTAAATAGTATTACCAGTTACTATTATGTATTGAAAAAAGTAATGTACCCTACAATGTGGTGGAAAGTACTGTAGAACTGGCAGCATCTTTGTCATACACGAATAAAACTGTTTATTTCAGGCTCGTTTCATAGGTTAATTGCGTTAACACAACTTGGAAGCGCTATTACACAACAGCTTTGAAACAATCTGTCATTCCACATGAAAGTGGCTACCAGACTTGGAGAGAAATCTGTAATGTCTGATGTATTTGTCCAAAAAGGTAAAAAATAGTAATAACACATCCCTTTAAGAAAGTAGTCTGTAACACTTTCTGGAAGCTCCTGCATAAAGGATAACACCCAGAGAAAAAGTCTGGATGAGGAGGAGGCGAAGAATGCTTTGCGTCACAGTGTTACCTTTGCCAATTCTGTTTACCGTCATTAACGATTCTACTTTATTTTTGACAATGTTTCAGCCTACATTTTTAAACATACAGAACTGTACGTAAGTCTTGAGCAAGGCCCAGCTTCTTAATTTCCTTCTTCAAAAGAGCCAGACATTTTTATTGTAGTCTTAAGGAATAGGCTTCCTGAAGGACATTTTTTTTGCCTTTTATTTTTTAGTCAACTTCTTGGATTCCATTGTCAGTCCAGTTCCTGTATCTGAGCTGTTTCAGAAGATTTTTTGGTTGTTTGTTTGTTTGTTAAGTCGCATAGTGATCTATGCATCATTCAAGGTAAAACCAGCTACAGTAGCTTAAGCCATGAACCAGTGAGAAATAGGTGCAGATGATGACAGATAATCAGGCTGGTGATTGGTGTACTGGCGATACTGAACGCTGAGTGGTTGGAACAGACGAAAGGGGAAATGAGGTTGCTGCTAAAGTTATTGCATAAACAACCGATTTCGGAAATTAAATATTCATACACTTTGCAGCGTGTCACTGTAGAACATTTGTTTAAACTGAATTTAATCTAAATCATCTGATTTCATTTAGTATAAAAAAAATAAGGTATGGCTCAAGACTTTTGCATAGTACTTTACATTTATCTTTTGAAAAAAAATGTGTTGTTATCTCAAGCAAAAACAAAATTTTATAGATTTATTTGCTGATAATTGATTATGTTTTGCTATATGAGTAACAGGGCTGAAAATAATAAAATGTACGTAATTAACTAGCCGCGACCCTGAACACAGGATAAAGTGGTATAGACGATGAGTGAGTGAGTGAGTAAGTGAGTTAAAGTGAGCAATTAACTAGCAGGGGTAAAAACAATAAAGGGAGACATGGTGACTTAGTGGTTAGAACTGTTGTCTTGCACCTCCAGGGCCCGGGTTCGATTGGATTGTGTGCATGGAGTTTGTATGTTCTCCACGTGTATGGTGGGTTTTCTCCAGGTAAATTGCCTGTCGTGTGTAGATGAGTGTTTATGTGTGTGCCCTGCATAGAATTGGCACCCTGTCCAGGGTGTACCCTGTCTCGTGCCCTATGTCTCCTGTATTAAGCGGTATAGGCAATGAGGAATAACATGATCATGAGAAATAACATACCATTAGGATAATTAAGATAACATTAGGAAAATTATATATATATATATATATAAACAGTGTGTGTGTGAGTGTGTGTGTATATATATATATATATATATATATATATATATAGAGAGAGAGAGAGAGAGAGAGAGTCAGCCACAAAAAAACAAAAAAAAGTATAAATATCTAAATACTAAATTTATTGCTATACCTTATATATTGATATATATGATTTTATGATAATAATATAGTAATATTATTAATATTATATTAATATAATATACATCATACTATTTTTCTTTTCCTAAAGTGTGTATACATTTTTGGCTGACTATATATATATACTGTATATATAATTATATTATATAATATATAAAACCTAACGTATAATATCTATCCTAATATGTATAATTATCCTAATGTAATCCTAATAAGTAAAATTACATTTTACTTGTAAACTACTAGTTATTTCCCATGGGTAAATGTGTTGAGTGTGTGTGTGTGTGTGTGTGTGTGTGTGTGTAGATATATATATATAAATCTATTACTGTATAATTTCTCATGCAATTAGCAAAATTTTGACAAAATGTACTCATTATCTCTGTTTTATTTTCAGAAGGAAAAGCTTTGTTTTTAATATTTCCTTTGGACTTTAAATCCCACCATAACAATAGACCTCAATCCAAACAGCACAGTGTCCTCATTTCTGTTCCAGACAAAACACACACCAACCCCCACAGCGACAAGACAGACAAAGAGAAAATAAACAACAGGACTGTTTTTGATAAAGTTGTCACTGGTATATAAAGCTGCAACCATTACATAGATAACAAGGAGACAAAAAAAGGACACTTTATGCATTCGAATCTATATTGCTACTTAAGATGGACCGTGCTCAGTCTGCCTATCACCCCCATCCTCAGCATGGACTCCAACAACGCTGTCAATCATCACCATGGAGCAGATTAGGGTCACTGAGGTATTGCAGTCTCCACAAACCTTAGCTGCAGATGGGATGTTCGCTCAAGATGAGATTTTGTATTTATGACACAAGTAGACACGTGTCAATCAAGTCAATTGAATTGTAAGGAATAACAAAACACAGTTAGGAGAGTAGAAATTCCCTTTATTTCGTGATATAATCCCCTGCTACACTAAGGCACTTATTTCACTAGTGCTTGGATACCATCAAAGTAGGAAGATTTTCTCAGTACACTGATCGCCATGATTAGACATGATTAGACTGCTTAACATCTAAAAGCGCTGGCCTCCCAGGAACTCCTTTAATGACCCAAATATGTGGAAATGGCTTGAAGTGAGGTCAGGACTGTATAGGGGATGTGTATGGTGTAAGTTGGCGACAAGTTATCCGTTGATTTTTAAAGAACATCTGTTTCACTCGCTAAATGTTAACAGGAACATTCAGTAGCCAGAATAAAATAAAATAAAAAAAAGCTAAAAGCTAAAAGTCTCATCCCTGTGCAGGAATCTTTTATAAATATCAATTGGATTTTCATTTAAGAGAAATTTCATCACAAGTCCCGGTTTGACTTGAACATTGTAAAAAGACTCAGTCATCAGGATTATGGTTACTGGATTTGAGCGTACCTAATTAGAAACAGAGAAAAAATGCAGCAGCTCAGTAGACAGGAATTGAAATCTCACAGTCAAGTTGTGCCAAGCAAAGCTGTGCAAAATCTAATAGCATTTTGGCAGGATGCAAACGTTTTTGGGCAACAGCAGAAAATCATAAAAATGTTAGAAAATGAATTAGATATGACTTAATCAGAAAAGACTGTACACACTATGTCTACGTGTTAAGCATCAGGCTTGCATCCAGACAAAAAGTTTATTTAAAAAATAATATGGTATAAATTTGTTTGCAGAGGTGGACTGAGACACAATGTTATATGGCTGTAAATGCATACGATTTCCAAGTCACAAGCCCTGATGATATAACCTATGTATATTGGATTATTATTTGCATTTATAATGGTTTAAAAAGCATTGGTTCAAGGTAATAGGATTGGACATTATCTCAAAATCCCCATATCCTACATGTAAGTTTAACAAGAACTATAAAGGGGCACATAGCATGCTTCTTCTTCTTCTTCTTCTTTTAAAGACATTCAGATGTACGACCAAAAAAAGGTAGAAAAATAAATGTACTGCTTTTTGTATTGATTGGGGTTTTAACAATCCAATTAGAACCCAAACCCACCCCCCCACCCCTAAAATAGTGACATACAGTATAAGAGAAACTCTCCCCCCCCCGTGGAGGGAGGAGAAGTAAGACAGGTGGAAAAATGAATTATGCGACAAGGATTTCAGCTGGAGATTTAAAACAGTCTTTGTGGGACATCTGGAACCTACTGTATGCTAACTTGTTACAGAAATATTAAATACAGGACCTTTAAGTGATAGATGCAAAGCTCTGCATGCTCTGCCCGTAGAGACATATTTGCACTCCTGTATGATCTGAGAGGATGAAATAGGATGTTAGTGGTTCAACACAGCAAGAACAGGACACACACTTGCCTATATAATTGTGGTGAACTTTAGACTGCTTTGATTCAAAGGCACCCTTAAGACAGTGAGACCTTTCAAATGACACTGGGATTGAAGTGTCCTACAACCACACACACACACACACACACCGACATCTTCTTCATCCATCTTCTCACATATTGTATTCCATCCTGACCATTACACAAGACACACCAAGGTCAGAACAACAATTTACAGATCAGCCCCTTCACTGCCACATTACCCTCACAGTGTGACATACAGGCCAGACAAATAAAATGAAGAGAGAGAGAGAGAGAGAGAGAGAGAGAGAGAGATTAGTACAGTGGCATATCACAAACTTTTAGCAGCATTAGACACACACCACCACAGCATGAACGACTATAGCCCTCTTATGCTTTCTGCCTCATTACACCTAGACACCCAAGCAAATGCTTCTAGAGTTACTCTTTAGTCCCTGGGTTCAGGGAAGTTATGTGAAATATCCACCTTGTCCGGAAGTCTACTTGAACCAGGAGGTGATGTGTTAGAATGGATCCCGCATAGCTGAGCGGGTTTCTACTATGATGGAAAAAAGCCAATTTGGTTTTTCATTTCAATCTTCTGACAGAAAAAAGAAAGACTTCACTGGCCAAGCAGGTACAATTATTCCCACAATTCCTTTCTAGCAAAATAACCCTTCTTCTGGTAGGTGATTTAAGATACTAAGATAATCAACGAAAGGCCTTGAGGATATTTTGACCATTTGTACAACTGGTCTCTTTGGATTAAGTTTTGGGATTTACAGTCACAACTTTTCTTTTACTGGGTTGGCGTGACATCCTTATGGTTCTTATGGTGATTCCACTTAGGTGTAAATGAGTATGTAAATTTGTGCGTGGATGGAGGCTTGCAGTGGACTGTCCTCCGACCCTGGGTTTCTACATGCCTTGAGATGACGCTGCTGCCTTTGTGTCACATTGTGTTAATCTGACTAATTGTTTAAGTCTGACTAAAATCAGGTTTTTTAAATAAATGTAAACATATTATACTGACATGGTCCAAAACTTTGACCTAGAAATTAAACAAAATGCATAACAGGAGAAGAAGCTACTAACAGTATACCGGTGCCGTCTGTACTCCGATCACACTATAAACATAAGGAATAGGGTGCATCTCATTTGGACAGAAAGTAAAATATACAGCATGTACAGTACATGTAGTGTAAAGCTGTCCATGTTTTAACCGCTCAAAATGCTACAAGTTTGCTGCTAGCTAATTTGAGCGTTCCAATCGGCCTGAAGTACCCTGCAAAGTATACCTCACAGGGTGTTCAGCCATGTTCAGCCATGTTAAGTGTGATTCCAAAACACAAAGAAACGAAAATGTTCAGTTGAAAGGGAACTGCAAACGGTGTAGGGAACAACTGAACAACGTCCCAATAAAAAAAGTCATTGCGCCTAGCTGAAGCGTGGAAAAAATGAAGCTCGAAACGGGGTTTATATATTTATTACCATTATTATTGTAGGACACAATAATTTACAATAATAATTTTAATTTAATCAAAAAATCTGTAGTATTATATAGGCTAGTAATCTGTAAAAAATAAGTAAATCGCTATACGTTTTTACTTGTTTATTATTATTACTATTATTATTATTATTATTATTATTATTATTATTAATAATAATCAGTAATTTATTCACAAGTTACACACATTTAAATAGCATATGCTTTATAATGGTTTATTTTATATGCTTTATAATAGTTTTTGTTTCATTAAATATTCAATATTTAATGTCTATAGTGTGAAATATCGACAGCAGCAGCAACAGGTATCCAAGGTGTTTACGTTACCATGGTAACACACGGAGGAAGTGACGTCTGCGCAGAGTGTTCCAAATGGTGGAGTTTTGTCGAGGGAAGTTCCCTTTACTGACATTCCCTGAAAATGGAGCAGGAAGTAGGGAGCACCCTGTAAAGTACACTTCGGAATGGAGCGCAGATATATTTGTTAACTGTAGTGGGTCAACCAGAAAAAGGTCCTCTACTAACAACCTAAAAGTGGGAATATCGAAAAAGTTGGACATACTTTGGCTAATAAATAAATTTCCATCCCATGCTTATGTAATGGGACAAGGAAAGAAGGGCAATTAAATAGCCTAGCTGAGCTATAACAATAGCTTGACTATAAGAAGCTATAACAACAATTCAAGTTAACTGTGCATGTAAACGTGCTGAGTATTCCCAGGATAGACTTCTGCCCCATTGTAAACCTGACCAAGGTAAGTGGTTACTGAAATGGAATAAACAAACACATTTTCACAGAGTAGTTTTACTCTAGGAAGGAAATACTCTGTTGTTGACTTATACAAAGGACTGTTGAAGGTTTCCCCATCAGAACAAACTAAAATACTTTTAAGGATTCTGTTACCACTCCTCCAAACTTTTCCAAAGGGAATAACAGATGAATTGCAAAGAAATATAAACACTAGTTCGTGAATAGTGCTGTTCCAAATAAGCTTTTGGTTTCCATCTCCTTTTCTTAAACAGGTTTTCAGCCCTATAGCCCCATGAGGATCCCTCTATGCATAGTCAGTTGCATTACCCTCCCCAACCACATCCATTATACCTTTGTTCATAAATATGTACCTGAATTAAAGATTCAGCTGTAGAGTGTATGCCCTGAATAGCATGTGTCTTACTGTGTACCGCTGAAGAGCCATCATTCATCATCACCAATATTATTCTTGCTGCTTACTCAGACGGTTGCCAGGACCTGGAGGACCATTTGAGTAATACAATCCTCACAAATCTATGACTGTCACATGTGCTAGCTGTGCTCTGTAATAAACTAGCATCCTATCGTTGGGTATTCATGCCCCATGTTCAGCATTCTTGGACCAGGCTCCAGATCTACTATAACCCTATCCAGCCCAGGTTGTTTTTCTATTAAAGGAAAGGGATATTAAAGGAGTACCTGGGAGACCAGCATTTTAACCGTGAAGCAGGCAATTTGATCATGGCTATGGAATACTGAGAAAACTTTCTACCTTGATGGTATTCAAGCACTAGTGAAACACTGGGAAAAGTGCACTAGTGTAGCAGGAGATTATACAGAGAAATAAAGGATAGCTTTAACTCTCATAAGTTCTTCTGTTTTGTCATTCCGTGCAATTAAAAGTTCCAGTTTGACTTGAACTCCACGCATAGTATATGTAAGCAAGTCCCCGACTTACGAACATCCGAGTTACGGATTTTTGCTGATATGAACGGAACACGGATCTACAAACATTTGTAGATGCAAACAAACTGCGCAAGTAGCTCACATGGCTGTTCTGTACATTGCAGATACCAATATTTATAATTATATAAAATATTTTCAGTGTATAAGTGAATGTTTAAAATGTCAAAAAAGTGCGTTATTTTTGTTAATCAGTCCGGAAGCAAGATGATAGAAAGTGTCCTGTACCGTAAAGATGTCCCGATGGTGAATAATCCTAATTTCGGAAAATTCTCAACAGGACACAGATTCCTCTCGCGATTTGAAGGTGCAGTCTCGCGAGAGTATAATGCGGAACCAAAACACCAAATCTGTGTTTAGTCATTTATGCTTTGCATTGTTTATATTTGTGTCAAAAGTGCATAAGACTCACTTTGTTGGACTTACGAATAAATCCGACTTACACACATGCTCCTGGAACGCAACGGAAAGTCTGGGACTTACTGTACATTGCTTGACTGAAGTATGAAATATGTATTTTGAGAAACTTATTACAGTCCAAAAAAGACATGTACCAGTCAAGAATTTGGAAAAATGTGGATAAATTCTAGAACAATACTGGCTTGAAATAACATACGGAATTAGATAATTAAGTCAGGTGTTATTTGAAGACACAAAGATCAGCTGTTCTGTAATTGTTCTTGCAAGAACAGTATTGTCAAGTGCATTTGCAAAACCCATCGAGCACCATGTTGAACCTGTCTCTCATGAAGACCTTCCCAGGAAGGCAAGACCAAAACCTACCTCTGCTGCAGAGGAGAAGTACATTTAGAGTCACCAGCCTCAGAAATCACAGATTAACAAACAGCAGCTCAGATTAGAGCCGTCATAAAGGATTTAAAGAGCATAAGTAGCAGATACATACTGTATCAACATCAACTGTTCAAACGAGATTATTGCATATTTTTGATGCTTTCAGGATTGATTTACAATGTAGAAAGATCAGGAGAGACCATGGAATTAGAAGGTGTGTCCAAGCTTTTGACTTGTGGACTATGCTAGTGTATAAAACCAACAACCCCCTTTAGTCTATCCTAAATGTAAAATCTACATTGACATCTTTATAAAATCGTTATGATTTTTATAGAGTTTACAAATTAAAATGTCTTAATTTCATTATTTCACTGCTATTTTCCATGTTCCTGAAATGTTATGTTTTTATCAGGTAGTGGGAAGAAACAGGACCGGAGATCAGACAGCAGATTAAACACGTCGATCAGACCTAGATTACAGCGCACGTCGTCTAGAGATGAATCCCGAACAAAAGCAGCACCTCAAAGCACAGGTGTCAGCGACTGAAAGCTATATGCAAATCACATCACGATAAGCCTGATTCAACCTAATGGCATTTGATCTACAGCTACAAAGATACTCCCTATTTTTATTCAGAAAGCAACAAATCCACTGATCAAAGGAGACAAAAAAAAATGTCTGGTTTCTAAAACAGAGCCAATTACAAGCCTGTGATATACAAAGTCTAGCGAGGCATATGAATGATCCTTAAAAACAAATGTATTACTCAAAATCAACATCAAGACAGCTTAAATAAAGTGAAATGCCTTTAAAAACAAACAGCGCTTTAAAAGATTTAAAGGATTTCATAGCACATCAAGTAGATATGATGATACATGCTGGAATTTATGTCTTTATGTTTTACTCAGAGCCATGTTAGAACTTTTATTGGCACCTGCAGATGGTATAAAAATAATATAAATAATGTAATGAAATTAAGGGTCCAGCAGGAACGCTTTCGCCCTGTTGACTGAAGAATTCAGGTTTGAATTCTAAAATTGCCATGGGAATCCATGGTCAGAAGTCCATGTCAGTGAGACTACAGTGGGATGAACTTTTTTTCTCTGCTTCATTCAAACTAACCAATCTTAGGAATGCATGAGCTCATTTATGAAACAAAGGGTATAGTGCTTTCCTTGGAATGCAGTAGAGGAGAATGCTCTTTAATGCAATATGAGTAGTCTTAAAAAAAATGCAGTACACCCTGGACGGGGTGTCAACCCAGCACAAGGCATACAAATTCATGGACACACTATGAGCAGTTTGTGAACACCAATTAGCCTAATCTGCATGTCTTTGGACTGTGGGAGGGAACCAGAGTACCTGGAGGAAACCCACCAAGCACAGGGAGGACATGCACACTCCATGCAGAATCGAACCCGGACCCTGGAGGTGCAAGGCACCAGTGCTAACCAGTCATTTTCATTTTTTGTCATCTCCTACAGGATCCCAGTCCTTATCCACACCTTTAGTCCAGATGTATTCATATTCATTTGCATTCCTAGCAGGTATACTTGTTTGCTAGTGTTTCATTAGAGGAGAAGTATAAAAGCAGCAGTGAAGACATCAGCCTTTAGGCTAACATTAGAAACTCGAAAACACAAATGAACCCAATGCAGAGACGCTAAGGCACCAGACCGAATCATATTATCTCCCACTTTCAGCGAGGCACTTAACCCTAATACACTCTATACACCACTTCTATGGCTGACCCAGCAGTCTATAATATCAAATGTGTGTAAATAAAGAGATGTAAGAGAGGAAAATGCAGGGTCTCATATCCTCGCATATTTTCATGCGTTACAACTACAAAGTTAAATTGCCTATTGTTGGCATGGGAACTGGAAGAGAGGAAAAGAACTGGGCTCGTAAAATTGATGAAACCTGGGCGACGAGGGAAGAGAGGGGTTTTTTGAAAAGGTAGTTTGGACTAAGAAAGTGATTTGCATTTAATCACTTATAATCATGCTTTATTGAGCTTTGAGAGAAGGTTAAATAGAAGCACTTCATCTGGAGGGAGTTGGAGCAAGACGGAGCGTGCGAGCATCCTTGAAATACAATGCAATTAGAAATACATTCTCCAGGAAATATGACTGTCGGATCTCCCCGTGAGGAATGTATTGAACCGGGAACGACGGGATGAAGCCAGGAGCCATGGTCTTGGTGTCAAACAGGCAGTAAAACGAGGCATTGCAGTACATACACATTGCCAATTTAGGATTCAATCATTTTTCAACAGCCCGAGGTCAGGGACTTTATCCTTCTGATGTTTGTTTACCCGTTCCTCTAAATGTTCATGCAAATCGGGAGCGCTTCATTTGGGGACGTGCACTAACCACCTTGTTGATCAAGCCTTAAACACTTCCCAAACACTGTAGGACTTGTAATTGAATTTTTTGATCAAGTCAGAGTTGTTGAGGAAGCTGAACAAGACTAGAAAAGGAGAAAGTCATAACTAGCTAATAGCCCGTCTGCTAATCAGCTAAACAGCAGTTTATACAGTAGATACTGTAAATCCGAGTGTACTGATTAGTCTGCTGGAGAAATTAAACTGTGTTCTCTTACTTCCTGATATCCTGGTATTAGCAGAATAATTTCAATTAAATATTTTTTCATCAGCATGTAATTGCTTTAATACTTCACAGTACTCGTTCTTGGTTCAGTTCACGATCTGGAAAATATTTACAGTATTTAAAAATGTATATGTTGTTGAGTGTTTGCAAAAACAAGCTAGTACATGTTAGAATTTCCGAACTCCGAAGTTATACAACTTGCTCCTTTTGTTTTTATATAATTTCAATTCTTAAGTCAGTTAATAAGCAATTCAAAGTGACAAATTGAGCTTCGTTGAAAAGCGCTAACACTGAAAAGTGATTTTAAGATTTTTAATCTCTATAAATAAATGGTTTTGGCCGTACATTTGTCAGAACTCGCTTTTTCAGTGATATCTTTACGTTCCATATATCGCAGGACCCGAAACCAATTTTCTTTCTGTCTGTCTGTCTGTCTGTCCAGGCAGGATTTTGTCACAGCATCACACAAAACTGGCTCAACAGAATTTACCGGTCCTTAATAAGGCTGAAAACTTTTTTAACCAGCACCATAAATGAAATCAAAATGTTGAGGTGAAGTTATGAGCATTTATATGCCAGATTAGAAACCGTGCGTTTTGACAGCATACTGCGCTTGCGTCAAACTGTGGGCGCGTCTTAAATCGACTGCTGGATGGAATTTAAACTTTAGCAGTACTTAGATTTAACTTGCACCATACAGTATGTGAAATCAAAATGTTGAATAAAAGCGATGTTATGAAGTTATGTGTCAGATTCAATAATCTACTTTAAAATATGCTACTAAATGTTAAGATATTAATTAAAAAAGCTACGGTAAACTGAAAAGTTTTACTGGGATTAGTTCATATTTTCACCGCTGAACAGCGTGTGTGGTATAAGTGAATTTTAACATGCTGGAGTCATTTTAAGAGAAAATTTCTACTTTATCAGATTTATTTTTCTGATCAACCTCCGATTAACAAACAGGGAGCGTATTTGGCTGACGATGCAAGAAGTACAACTTAACATAAACACGGATACTCAACCTTACAAAATTTTATTTCTTTGTATTAATAAGTAAGTCAGAGAGTTCGGCCATATAGAAAGACAGACAGACATGTATGTGGGCTTCAACCTTAAAGCCGATCAGCTTATTTTTAACTTAATTCTTTTAACTATTTCTACGAAATGTTTAACCATCAACGGGTACTATGGGTACTAACGCTAAATCAATAAATAAATAAATAGATTGTGCTGAAAAAAAAATATATCATCGAATCCACATTTGCTATTGTTACCATGAGTAAGCCTGGGACAGACCTACTATATGAGCTGTTGTTGTAAATAATAATAATAATAATAATAATAATAATAATAATAATAGCACTGTCGCCTTGCACCTCCAGGGTCTGGGTTCGATTCCCGGCCAGGCTCGATTCCCGTCTCTGTGTGCATGGAGTTTGTATGTTCTCCCCGTGCTTGGTGGGTTTCTTCCGGGTACTCCGGTTTCCTCCCACAGTCCAAAGAAATGCAGGTTAGGCTAATTGGCGTTCACAAATTGACCGTAGTGTGTGAATGAATGTGTATATGTGTGTGTGTGCCCTACGATGGATTGGCACCCTGTCCAGGGTGTACCCTGTCTAGTGCCCTAAGTCTCCTCGGATAAGCTCCAGGTCCCCGCGACCCTGAATACAGGATAAACCCGGATTGAAGATGAGTGAGTGAGAGTAAGCGATAATAGTGATAATAATAATAATAATAATAATAATAATAATAATAATAATAATAATTACTCAGCACTTTTTGATCAATGAGATTTGAGCTTTTAACAGCCCTCGCACATAAGTTGCATCATTTTGCTTATTGTTACATGAACCAATACCCAAAGCATTTTCTTTCCATGACTATTTAATCCAGTTTAGTCGAGTGTATTTTCCCCTCTTAAACTCTAATCATATTGATTTTTTTTTGTTGTTATTAATAAGGCAGAATATACCTGAGTTGACTAAGAACTGGATGCTCCTTTTTTTTATACCTTGCACTTTTCCAGAGAGCTCTCAGGCCATATGAGAGGGAAAAAAAGAAACGAAGTGGCTGAGCTGAAGGACTCTATACTTAGGACCAGGGTTCGGTTCTTATAATCCTTTTTTTTTCTCTCTGTGACTAAATAAAGTTTGGTTACTTGGTGTGAGTGTGTGTATGGGCTTGTGTGCATGTATGTGTGTGTGCTCTAGGTTCCAGGTCAGAATGACACAGCTTTTGCTCGTAACACTTACTGACAGAAAGAGCAAGAAAGAGACCATGTAATTCAACTCTAAATGTTTGACAAAGCACAGGTTTTTACACACGTTGATCGCTATATGTTGCAGGATGTCTGGAAACAAATTCAACTACTTCGAAACTTTAAATTTGAATACACGCCCCTGGATAGACTACTGTAGTAGCAGAAGACTGATTTCAGAAAAAATAAAAGCATTAATTGTAGCAGATTGTGACCGATCACAAAGCGAGTATCTGTTTATCATGATGATGATGATGATGATGATGATGATGATGATGATGCATGACACCACAGCTCAGGTGGGAAACGAAAGTTCAGACTCACAGGGTAAAATTCTTATCAGGATAGCAGCGGTTTCGCAGAAGCCCCGCCCACAGCTGCACGCCGATGATGCCGAAGATAAAGAAGACAAAGAAGCAGAGCAGGAGCACGTTGCCCAACATTGGAAGTGTGTCCAGGAGTAGATTTACTAAGATCCTCATACCTGCGTGCACACACACACACACACACACACACACACACATCAACATATTCATAGTTACATATACAGGCAAACACAATTTTATTATTATATTGTGCCATTAAACATGCCTATTGTGCGTCTGGGAATTTTTCTTTAGAAAAATTTTACGTTCTTGATGCTTGATTTCTTTCGCATCTTTGTTTAATCTTTAACTGTCACAATGCTAGTAATCACCAGTCATTCTGGTTATGCATGAACATCTGTCATGAATAACTGGCAGCATGTGAGCGTCTAAGAACTCATGCCAAAGAAATTGAAATCCCTCAGTGACTATGATCATTATCCCAAAGCTGATAGATTACTCAGGAAATAATCTGCAAACTGCACACGGAGTGAGATATGGTTTATGAAAGGGTTTTTTTGTGTGTGTATGTGAAAATGAATTTTTATCTTATCTTCTAAGGTGATGTGTTATAGACTTTACAAAAGTCTGCACAAACAATAAACAGTACACATATACAATTATTTAATATTTCCATTCAAACTATGGTGAAAAATAAACATTTGAATAATCC
>JAOVVA010000012.1:4408988-4427423 GCA_028565275.1 Leiocassis micropogon | reverse complement strand
CCATGACTCTTTACTTTATGATAAATGAGTGTGGTAGGAATTATTTACACTGCTCATGTTCAAAGGATAGCTGTATGACACCAAAATGTTTTTAAAAAGTACAAAAATGTAAAAAAAATATAAATATCACATATAAATCATAAAGATGACTCCTTGTTCAATGAATCAAATCCAAATGACTCAGTGTTTATGAATCATACCCACATAACTTTAACCTCTACCATAATTTTTTTTTTTAAAATGAAATAGGAATAATTTATGTACAATGAATCAATGAATCAAATACAAATGATTCAGTGTTCAAGAATGATACCCACATGACTCTTTTACAATACTATAAATGAATCATGGTCAAATGAGTGGTAGGACTTATTTAGACTGTTTATATTAAAAGGATGACTGTATGTCTAAAAAACAATTCTTTAAAAAAAGTACAGATTTTTTTTTAATGAATCACAAATATGACTCTGTGCTCAATTAAGCAAATCCAAATGACTGTGTTTAAGAATCATACTCACATCACTCTCAACTTGACCATAAATGAATCTTTAAAAAGGTGTGATAGGAACAATTTATATACAGTATATTCCCAAATGAGTGTGGTAGGAATTATTTAGATCACTCGTATACAGTAAAATGTTATATGTATGTCCAAAGCAATTCTAAAAAAAAAAAAAAAAAAAATTAATAATAAAAAAAGAAATCAACTATTAAATCACAACAACGACTCTGTGTTTAATGAATCAAATATAAATGACTCAGGGTTTAAGAATCACACTCACATAACTCAAAAATGAGACAAGAATGAAACACGAATGAAACACACATGACTCTTTAACCTAGTATACATGAATGATAATTAAATGAGTGTTGTAGGAAGAGTTTACATATGAAAAAAGAATGTCACAGATGCAACCCTTCATTAAATAAATATAATCCAAACACAACATAACGTACACTCATGTCTCTAAACTCAAGAGTCTAGCATATATGAATGGCAAATTCAAAAGAGGGAGTTAAATGAAGTCACTAATCCCTGTGTAAGTTTGCAGGTACAATACACTGGATTCATTGTATCATTACAGAACTTGAGTCATCATGTAAAGGATTATTCCATCAAGTCATTTGAACCTGAGTCATGGAGTAAAGATATGCCTGAACTTGAGTCACGGAATAAAGATACGCTCCTCGAGAGATTTAAGAGTAACTGCAAGACACGATTCCATTTACAGAGTCTCTTCTTTCTTCAGTTGCCTTCAGTGAACCAGACGGCTTGTGATCTGATCTCTACCATCTGCATTCTTGAATAAGCAATTGCAATTACATCCTGCTTCTGGAGCCTGTGTGTTAAACATGCGAATGGCTTTCAGCCCTCAATCTGGTTACTTTGAGAAAAGAAGGCAGTAGTGTGGGAAAAAGGGAACGTTTGTTGTATAACATCAGGATGACATGGCTAGCTGGAAATGCTTCCTGTCTTTTGATGATAAAAAGACATCAATATGAAGTAAAAAATATTTTTCACTTTTTTTCTTTTTCACTTTTCCTGAACGTTGGTATAAACAGTCTCAAATATACCTCCCTATTTAATGGTTCATAATAGCAAATAAAAGTTATTATGCGTGTACGCACTGAATATCCATGAACTGACTCATACTTTGAAAAGCGAAACATCTACAGTACAGTACAGTACATAACACACCCTGGCATTAAACATTTCATTTCACTTTATGATTCATCATTGCTTCCCTGACCCTGATGGCTCTATATATTGTATTATGCGTGTGCGCTAATGTTTACAATTAAAATGAATAACCATGAATTCTGTGAATATGACCTTAAAACACAAGCTTAGCTATTAAACTAATTAGACAGCGAGAATACAAATGGTGTTAAACTAGATACATGATACAAAATGTTACATGGTACAGTACTTGTATTGCCTTAATAATGAATGATTTTATAGTCTTTGTATGTCATGAATTTGGTATGCAATCTTTCCGTTGATATGCATTAATAATTACAGTGTACATTATTTATTTATACATTTTTCATCAAAGCTCTGTTTGTTTTTTTCATGCACCCTGATGAAGGGCTTCTGAAATGATGTGTACTGCACCACCGATCTGAGTGCGTGGAGTTTGCATGTTCTCCTCCGGGTACTCCGGTTTTCTCCCACAGTCTAAAGACATGCATTGGTGTTTGGAAATCACCCACAGTGTATGAGCGTGTGTGTGTACATGTGTATTCCATTCTGTGGGATCCCACCTTGTGCCTTAATTTCACAGAGGTAACCTTCAGCACATCCCCAACCCAACCCTACACAATATGTACCAATGCAAGAACTCGATCTATAGTAAATGCTCATTGTTAGGAAATGGAGCTTATCACTTAATCCTTTATACAGTACAGGGGACTGGAGGCTCTCCAAGGAAACTTAGGGCACATGGCTGGGTACACCCTAGACAGGGTGCCAATCCACTGCAGGACGCACGCACACACACACACACACACACACACACACTGTGGGCAATTTGGGAACGGCAATTAGCCTAATCTGCATGTCTTTGGACTGTTGGAGGAAACCACCAAGCATGGGGAGAACATGCAAACTCCATGCACATACTGTAAAGACAGGAATCGAACCTTCCCAGGAATCAAACCCTGGAGGTACAAGGAGACAGTGCTAATCACTGTAGGAAAACGTGACTAATTCAATTTTAATTAAAAAGTTCGACAAATTAGTGAAAAATAGTTCTTATATTATTTTCCCAAAATTCAGGTACAGTCGCAGCTCAACAATCTTTGGCTCCATATTAGCCTCATGGTTCGAAAAACCAGTGCTTCTTATTTGGGTACACATGCCAATAATGATTGGTGGTACTGTAGGTCACCTAAAAAAGTTATTTATTCCAATTATTCCCACCGCTCAACCCCCACCATCTAAATGCCCACTGTAATCATTTAGTAGTAGCAATGATTTAGAAGTGTGCGTAGTGCAACATAGGTAATCGATCTGAATACTTAATGCCTGCTTGTGTACACATTTTCCAGCTTGCATTAACGTCAAATTCAAGCGCGCTAGCTATATTAGATTTATTGTTCCGACAATAGCAGTTCATTAGGATTGAATGCACTTTAAATGTGTAGTGAGCGAGAGAATGGAGGCAAGAGAAGAACCAGGAAGAAAAAAAAAAACTCTAAATCACAAGTGGTTCAACTTTCTGAGTGTGACATTAATTAAACTCAAGTGATGAATGAAGAAAAAGCCTTAAGCTCCTTTATTGCATCATAATAGCCGGTGTGTCTAAAAGATCTCTTCCAATATTCCGCACTTAAACACTCTCTGTAATAATAGAGTATAATCCTGCACTGATTTTATCCGTTAGCGATATCTCCTGTGCTCTCATCTTATTTCTTTCAGTCACTCTGAGTTTCTCTCTCACTAGCATGACTGAACTGTGATAGAGATGTTTCTGTAAAGACAAAACTTTTCCATGAATCAGTTTTATTAATAAGTATTGTGTTCCTTTAAGACTAATAAAGCTCCATGAAGCAATAAATACAAAACAGCGGGGCATGATCTTTTAGAAAAATAAGCAACAACAGAGCAGTGTTATTATTATTTATTGCTACTGTAGATATCCAATTATCTATATGTAAGTGTCGTGGTACATTTATATTTATGTATATATATATATGTACATGTTAGAATATTAGTACTTTATACTGAATTTACTATTTACATGAATTTAAAAAATACGTGTTAGTGCAGTATTAAGAATGCATACAGTATTTATCCATAGGTTAGACACATTAATGCTATTGGATAAAAAAATCTAATGGTTCAAATATAAGAAAATAAAACAGGCACTTACTGTAATATAATCTGAGAACTTTTTCTATTATTATCTATTAATTTAATGCTAGTTTTTATGATTATTATTTTGGTATTATTACTATATAAATTGTTTTTATTTCTATAGATAGATCAACAGTTTGCCAGCAAAATGAGATAAACACCATTTCCGGACTTTGGAAAAATTATCATCAGCAGGCACACACGTTTGTTGAAGATTGCTCTATATTCTTCTTTGAACAACCGCTAACACTGAATCTGATGCATTTGTGAGTCATGATTTATTTTTTGATTTTTTTACGAAAATAACATTTTTAAAAGAAAATTAAGCTGCCAGACAATAACCAACATGGAGAAAATGTGCAATTACTTTGTGTACACGAGAAATGAAATACCCATGATCTGTGCAGGAAGCTGTTGCATTTCGTATGGCCTGGTTATGTTCACTATGCACTGTTCTCCAATTGGGATTTTTGGGAACTCTATTATAATCTAATGGCACCAGAGATTTATAAATTCAGTTGGTTCTTCTTCTTCTCCTTTCTTACTGTTTAATGGCGGGTGGAGTCCTGTAGGTTGCATTACCGCCTACTGTATGTCTTATTCTCCCTCATCTTCCCGGACTCTTAAAGCCGCATTTCCAGTCCAGCATTCCCTAAAAAACAAACAAAAAAAAACCAAAAAAAAAAAACCTAATGCTTCCTTCCCTGGACTTTTCTTGTCTTGTCCTGTCCTGAACTCATCGTCTGCTTTTATCTGGCACTTCCACACACTCTATCTTCTCTAAATGTTCCCTCTTAGTACTGCTCTACGCTTTGGTTGAAGTCCTGTAAGTTGCATCACCAGCGCCTATAGATATCACTCTCCCTCAAAACTTCACGGTCCTTTAAAGCCGACTTTCCAGTCCACTCTTTCTCAAAAAAAAAACATGAAATGCTTACTTCCCCTGATTCTAAGACTCTTAACATTGCCTCCTACTCTTCCTAGTTCTTGGAGCTGATGTACTGTAGTTGGTTGATGACCAATCAGACCTTTTATAGCCCATCTATTTACGGTACTAATGTGTGATATGTGATGTCATTAAAAACAGAAGCGAAACTGAAATTTGTAGACGAAAGAGGCTGATGATGTGTCAAACTGTAGTTTGTACTGTATATTGTTCTTTAATCTTTCTCCTTCTCATCTTCATAAACTTTTTAATTAAAAATGTTTTGAAAGGAACAAAACCTAACACCTTTTCCTTGTTCCAACTTGCTGCCAGATGCCTCGCTACAAAATCATATTCAAAGCTATATTGATATATTTTCTAAGTTATAATTAAAACTTAACCAACATTAGTTTTGATACTAAATTGCATACACAACTGCAGGCTGATTGATCCATTGGGACCAAACTGTAGGAGGTGAAATTATAGCATTTTGCAAACATTTCATGCTTTTTAACACCCTTGTGACATGAAACAATGAACAATAGATTTTCTTGCTTAGTTTGAAATATTTTTTTTTCTTCAAAACTCCCAAATTAGTTACAGTATATCTCATTTTGCAGTCAGACTGTTCCTATATTAGTCTTTTTTAATCTAAAAGTCTAGATTTTCTGAAGTTCTCCTGTTTCCAGGTGAGTACTGTAAATGGTTCTACTGTACGTTGATATTTCCAAGATACAGAATGGTGCATAAGTCTCTCAGGTTGATTAACTCCTTATTACCCAAACCTACATTATGTGTGATTAATGGGATTAGTTGGTCTTATCTAATCATCCTTGGGACTTTGAGCAAATTAAGTCAAGGGCAATCATGTCTAACTGACGAGGCTCTCGAGTCTCATACTCCAAGGTCTCGTTGTGATTAAACCGATCTGTTTTGCAAGTTAAACAGGAAATATCATTACTTTTACTCTTTAGATTTGATGTTTTTATTACAGTACCCTTGAAATTTGAGTGCCTGTGCTTGTGCAAATTGCATGCATCGTTAGCACTTGTGTAATTGAAGAGCAAGTTATTTCATATAACTGACAAATTTTCCATAAAGTAGAGCAAGAAAAAGTGCACACTGCATGTTAACATGGAGAGAAAGGTTTTAAAGTGCTGTAGATTAATATACAAGTAAATAAAATAATATATTGACAAAGGATTCCTGAATGTGTCTAAGAAAGCAAGTGTAGCGGTCACATGCTCATTCACACACTACAGGCACTTTGAGAATTCGTGTTAGCCTAATCTGCATGTCTTTGAACTGTGGGAGAAAATCAGAGTACCCGGAAGAAACCCACGAAAACATGTGAACTCCATGCACACAGACATGACGTAGGAATTGAACCCAGACCCTAGCTTGATGCCTGGTGGTGCAAGGAGACAGTGCCAACCACTATGGGCTTAACCTATTGTTTTTAAATTGGAAATGTTTTTTTATCTCATTATCTTAGTGAAAGCACTAAATATGATATAGCCAAGCCCCAACCTCCTGGCAGAGGCAAACGGATTTTGCCCATGCTTTCCTGGTGTTTATTAGAATTCATGAAACACCTTCCTTCCTCCCACCAGACCTTACAATGGTGCCTGGAGGGATTTTTATTGTCTAACCTGACCATAATCCATCTTAACTAAAATCAAAAGGAGCAATGCCAGAAATCAGAATAAAATAAGTATAATCAAAACGTAGTGATCAATCAGTAATACAAAAGCTTATTAGCAGCACTAGTGTGCACCAGGAGCAAGACTTCGCAATGACAATGAGAGTCTGTGTAGCCTTCAATACCATGCGGTTGATTAAACAGCTGTGCATAATCAAGGGCTGTGCATTATGCTGATGAGTTAGAGCATGTGGCATGGTCGTAGTCTGTGAGGCTGATGGGAAATGTAGTTTAAAACAATCAGTGGCAAGAGAGAATTATGATTGGTACAACAAAGAAAAGTAGTTTGAGTGGAAATTTTAAATAACTGTGAGCAATAATTATTCTGATTGCTTTTCCTAATCCATAAAGTGCTACAGTATATAATATGAAAAACAAAACAAAAGCCATAAGGAATATATTAGGAAACTTACTCGGGACTCTGTTGATGGCTTTGAGCGGTCGCAGAACCCTGACTGTCCTGATGGCTGTTAAATTGATGTTCTGAAGGTCCAGAGAGTATTCCACAACCCTGAAGAGCAAAACAGATTCAATGATACTCACATACATGTGCTCAATGGCAATACAAAATACACAAGTTGGTGGTGTGTAGTCTGTGTAAGTCATTTTTTGTTTTGTGATTTCAAGAGCATAAATAACTATATATTTGTAGCAGCTTTTTGCAACCATGATGAGCAGAAAAGCATATCAGAGTACACATGTTTTAGGCACGAACATTTAGGGCACAAGGCAGGGTACACCCTGGATGGGGTGCCAATCCAGTGCCAATTAGCCTAATCTGCAAATCCTTGGACTGTGTGTACCCGGAGGAAACCCACCAAAGCACGGGGAGAACATGCAAACTCCATGCACACAGATATGAAGAGGGATTCGCCCCCAGACCCTGGAGGTGCTAACCACTAAGCCAACATGCCGCCAAATCAAGGTAATTTTTGGAAATGAAAAATTACTAGGCTAGAAGATATTTGGTAATCAAATGCACAAAAGTGATGCGTGGAATTGCCACAATCAGTTCATGAATCCTTCTTTGAATGTGTCCCTACTACCAGCCTGAAAAGACTCAAATCTAATGTGATATAGATCTGATTTTATGGCTTTCTGAATGCACAAACGAGATGTTTTTCACATGAGATCACTTTCGTATCCGGTTCTAGATTGGATACTTAGAACAGGCAGATCGAGATTTATGTGACTTTTTCCCTTTGCAATTGCATTGATAGCAGTCCTAGGAACAGCTGCTAAAACAGCTAAAGCAAAGCATCTGCCTTTCTGCCTTCTTCTGGACCTCAACAAATACAGCCGACTAACTGCTTGCCATCCTCCAGAGCAAAATCCCGAGAATATTTTTTATTTCTTTGCTCAAATTGCATCTATTATTTGAAATGATTGAGTGGTGACACAAACCCATGACTCAGATGGTGTGAGCAAAGACGTATCAATTTGCACATGCATGTCATTTCAGAGGACTGATGCATCCGTATTAGAGTTGATTGTAATTATGGATGTGAACTGTCATAACATGCAAATCCGATCTGACCAAATAATCAGAATTGGACAACATGGCTTGTAATGTGAATGTAGCTTATGTGAAATTAAACCAGCAAGCTCGGAAGAGCTCCGAAGTGCTGACTCAAGTGTGAAACTGCCCACAGACGGGTAACTGAAACGCATTTTATTAGTGTAAGCTGTTTTCCAACACATGATTCCATGGCATATGTGGAGGTCATGTAACCTGGTTTGTTTTTTCTGTCAAGAAATTCTGTTCGCTCATGAGAGCGATATGTCGGTACAAAGAGAAAAATGAAACTAAAGAGGACAGACTGTGTTAAATACACATCATTTGTCATGTAGTTAATATTGCATGACATGCCATAAATCATAACCGAGTTCTGCGTCGCGCAGCACATTATACTGTATGATCCACTTCCCAGCATTCCTTTGAAGACGATGTAATGCATCTTTAATCTTTAGAATCAGGCTCACTTTCAGCTTGAGCAAGGTACCAAATTTAGCATTCTATACCAAAAAGGAGGAAACTAATAACTCAAAGCCCATGGATTTGGAGAGAGGTGCTAGTTCAGGTACAACACAAGCCTCGGAGGAACTGGCATCTATTTGAACCATAACAAGGTACATTTCACAGCAATTCCCAATAAACACTAGTCATCATTAGGGACCAGGCTTCCAAGAGAAGTGTGTAAGCAAGTGCGGCCGCCAGGTAAATTCAGTCAGACAGGTGAGGCCGCTGTCCTAGACCTGCTGCAGGCCTTCTGAGATTGCGTTCACGATATGCCATTCAGAACCACCAGGAGACCCGCTGTCCATTCCCATCTGTGTGTGTTCCTTGATGCTGCATTTATATACCTAGGTGCTGGCAAACAGAGGCTGCTAGACTGCTGTTTTTCCTCTGAATGGTGGCATAAATATTTGATTTGAGGTTCAGGCCTGACTTTGAACTGCTGGAGGTTTTCAGGAACTCACAGCAGAGAGAAGACTGCTGCTGTCTTTCTTTTCTGTCTTCGTTCAGTGTTAGAGATGTGCAATGCAGTGCTTCTGCAGGCTGGGGTGGGGTGGGGTGGGGTGGGTTGTTGGATTGATGATGAGTGAACCACTGTGCTGACAGATGCTTTACGAGCTATGGCTTGCGACTTTTGCTAATCAGGCAATTACTGTAGTTTTGTTGCACACCACATGTAAATATTTCAAGAAACAGCTCCTAAGCAGCAGCAGCAGCCGGATCTTATAGCAGGGTACCCTGTTTGTATTTCAATACTGTTTTCAACATGCCCTTGCTGACTTTCCCAGGCATGAAAAGCTTAAAGGATTTTTTCCCCCATGGTTTCGTCTTCAAAACACAATTTCTACAAAAAAAATGAGCTGTGTTCATGATTATAACCCAAATTTTAAAAAATGCATTTAAAATTCTCACATTTCCATGAGACACGAGACTCACACACAAAAAAGTGCAGGTCATTAGGGCGGTGGGGAGGGGGTTGGCACGATGGCTATGGTCTAAACAGGAATGAATACTAGACCAAGAGTACGGGGATGGTGCTAGAGCTAGTCGTGGGGACGGAAATTAATGTCCTTAAATCTAGGTGATGAATCGACCATAACATTCTCGAAACCAGGGTGGTGGAGAAGACACAATGTCTTAGAATCTTGGTGGTGGAGCGAACATATCGTTCTTGAAACTGAACATCGGATGAAAAATCTAATGTCCTCGAATCCAGGTTGTGAAGTAAACAAAATGTTATTGAATAAAGGTGTCGGTACTATTGTAGCGCCCTAAGTCCTGAAACCAAGGTGGAGGAGATAGCATGATGGTATGGTGGAAGGTGGTAGAACAACAGTACATCTTCTGTGCCTACAGTAGCTGGAGAGGGTGCCTTATCTGGCTGATACAGGGCCAGGTGTGACTCAAGTGGTGCAGGGTGTGGCTCCGGCAGTGCAGGGCTGACAGGGAGTGTGTCAGCTTCTGCAGGGCTGACCGGAAATGCATCAGTGCACTTAAGAGGTAAATCACTGCTAATATGGCTGATGGAAGTATCTCAGTGTTAACACGGCTAACAAGAAGCACCTTATGGTTATCAGGGCACTCATGAAGCATCTCATTTTTAACAGGGCTTTCAAGAACTAAAATGTGACTCTCAGGATCTATAACTTAATTCTCAGGAAGTTTAACAGGAAGCATCTCATGATTAACAGGGCCTTCAGGAACTTTAACTGGGCACCACAAAACAGCACCATGTGGGATCTTGAATCGCTTTCTCCCATTATACGGAATAAAAGGCATGCAAGACGAAAGGTGCTGTAGATTAAACTCAGGACCTAGTGTACAGTATATAGACCTGCAGTTTTGGAGTCGCTTTGGCCCACTTGTCTAGCCATGACAATTGCAAATGGCCCTTGTCAAAGTCAATAAAATCCTTATGCTTGCCCATTTTTTTTTTTCAGGAAAAAAAGCTTTTACAGGTTTTAATTACAGATATTGAAAACATAGCTACTGTAAGAAGGGCCAAATTTAAATGGCTAAATAACTGGGGCAGAGCAACTCCAGCAGGTGGCTACTCAATATTACTTTTAGCAAACTTCAGCTCAAAGTTTGCTCAAACTGCATTTTGCTGATAAAGTATTGGGATGAATGACCAGCGTTGCCAATGTGGAGATTCGTGGTACTGATTTCCTTCTAGGCCAGATTTTTATTTTTTTTTCTCAGTTGATTGCAAAGACAAACACCCCATAGATTTCGTGTGCTATTATTTTTTCCCCTCCAAAAAAAGATATGTTTTAGAAGAAACTAAAAGTCAATAGCGCCCTTTTTTTTTTCAATCAATATACCGAGAACAGAACTGTTTAGTGACAGAAAAGTTGAGTGTTTTCTTTCTTTTTTTTTTCTGTTTACTGAGTTTTGTATTCAGCGTGAACATGACATGAACCCAGTAGAGCATTACAGGCTGGAACACTCTGTGTAAGTGGCGCTGACAGACAGCAGTTCCAGAGCTGAGGGACGTACACTCCGAGATCAAATCCCAGAGTTGGCAGGGGTTGTTGGGAGCGAGCCTGCAGCAGAAGAGATACCAGTGCCATTGCCCTTGAGCAAAGTTCTTAATCCATAACCGCTACAGAGATAACCGCATGCTCTTTCGCCAACTTAATTTTATGTGTGAGAAAGGGAGGTGGAATAAGCAATGAGGAAAAATTCTTGCAGCAATATAATGAGTAATAAATGTTCGATATCTATTATCGTTCTGACAGCAGCTATCAGACATACTTGTTCAAGTCTTTTTTTTTATTTTATTTTTTTAGTTGCTCTAGCCTCAAACCCAGGTTTTTAATTACATACTTAAAACATATTTTAATTTTAAGTGCACTCAGTATAATCTAGAAACATATGTAAATTCGGGACTCATTAGATTGCAAGTCGACACTGATGTTTATATAAAAAAAATCTGTGTGTCTGAGAGAGAGAGAGAGAGAGAGATCATATTTAAGTGCAGCAAGATGAAGTAAAATGAGACTGAAATTGATGTAGTGCTGAGAATATGTTCTCATTAAAGAAATGTTCTTTCATTATCACTCGAGGTAAAAGTCAGTTAAAGGACAATTGGAGAGACACAGGAAGTCTGCAGACTTACTTTAGGCAAACTGTGTGAGAGTGTGTACAGGCAATACAGAATGCACACATGCTCTGTATGTACATGTGAGTCGATACAAACCAGATTAGATTCCATGCACACACACAGCATTGCTCACAATTAAGACTTCAAATAAACACTGCAAACAATCAATGCATCACCGCAAAGCCATTGAAATAAATAATATACAGTAAATACATGAATATTGAATAATTGATTTCTTTTTAATCTAGTTAATCACAGTCATAGTCACAATTATTTAAAATTAATCACAATTTTAAAATATTCAGGTTTACTTGTATTATAAATGCGCAATGTTGCAAAAAAAATAAAAATGCATGACAAACTGGTTAGAGGAAAACAATTATGCAGTTTTATAATATCTCAAACATGAACAACAAATGTTTAATTAAAATGTTTCAAATGGGACCACCACTGCATGCAGTGGCTGTGTAGTATGGGGTGTGGCAATCCCCCGACAGCTGGGCTCGAACCCAGATGCTCAGATCCAAAAATCAACAACCTTAAGCCTTAGCCATCTGAGCCACCACTCCAACATCTTACATTTAGATGTATTCTTGTAAAAATAGAATAGCAGCTTGAGCAACTTTGGTTTTATCCAAACTTGCATCTAGTAACCTTTTATAATGAAACTTGCTGTTCAGCACACCTAGTGATGTTTCATCTGGCATCTTATTATACTTGGTCATATGATTAATTTGCATTACAAAAAAAGAAATCTGTAAAAATTTCTAGATTTATTGCTTGCATTAACATTAACTCATTAATATTGACAGCCCTAATCTAATTAGAAACACAAACTGAAGTGCTGTAAGAAGTACTGTAGGTAATGTCCGGTTCTGAAAAATGAAGAGAACAAGAAAGTGCCAAAATGTGCAGTCCCTTGAATGACCTAGGACACTGGTACCAAAGGTGAGTCAATCCCCATAGACCCCCATGTTAAAATGTCCAACAAAAATAAACATGTTTAAAGCCTGATCAAAAAACGCTTTTGTACTCCATAGATAGATTCTCTATCCAAGACAACTGTACAGTAGGTGAATTTTTACAAAACTGATCATTCACTCACTCTTTCACATCTTCTATACCGCTTTATCCTGTATTCATGGTCGCAGGGACCTGGAGCCCATCCCAGGAGGCTTAGGGCACAAGGCGGGGTACACCCTGGACAGGGTGGCAATCCATCGCAGGACACATACACATACTGTACACACACTCACACATTCATTCACACACTACGGGCAATTTGGGAGCGCCAATCAACCTAATCTACAGTACAGAACATGTCTTCGGATTGTCGGAGGAAACCCACGAAGCACGGGGAGAACATGCAAACTCCATGCACACAGAGATGAGAATCGAGCCTGGCCGGGAATCGAACGCGGACCCTGGAGGTGCAAGGCGACAGTGCTAACCACTATATATAAAAATATGCATAATTAGGGGCGTGGCTGATTTGAGTGACATCTGCATTGCAGTTATCTGTCTACAATGCATCACTTTAGATACCCAGCTAACTAGAATCATTGTAGTTTACCTTACTGCAAAAAAAAAGAACGAGTTGATGTGAGACGAAGTGTAGGGTCTGGATGATGGCATTCAATCAAATGTAAAATATATACTGTATAAACTAAGGTTAGCCACCTCAGCATTTTAGCTAAGCTAGCTAGTGGGTGGTAACTAAGGTAAGTACATGTGTTTCAACCAACAGCAAGGACATGTTCGCTCAGCGCAGCCCATATGCTAAATAATGGATTGACTGGGATTTAGCTCCTGCCAAGATGATCTTACAAATAAGCTTCAAAACAGTCATTTTGAAAACGTATGTGTGACGTCACAGAGGATTTTTCCAGTTCTTTTTTATACAGTCTATGATATAGCGCTGCTCATCTTTGAGATGAATATTGAAAACGTTTTATCCCTTACGGCACTTACTGTAATCTTATATAAACTGTGCATTTTTTATTATTATTTATTTATTCTGTTTGATTAAATCATGCTAGTCATGGTCGCGGCTGAGCTGGAGCTTATCCTGCAAAAACGCAGCCTAGGGCAGGAACACACCATGCAGTTAGAAATATATATACGGTATATATCTGCTTTTCTCAGAAATTCACAAGCATGGCAAAACACCTTGTCCTGAAAAAATATATATTAGTCTTGTCATGCCTGTGAATTTCTGAGAAAAGCAGCAACAGGCTAAATATCTATTATTGTAGTATAATAAAAAAAAAAATACTAACTAAATAGTCAGACCTGAAAATGACATTATTACAAAATAGTGCAAAAAGTCTGGTAGTCCTTAAGTGTAGAGTGTAATCTGTGCATTGCCTTGACAGATTATGATTATGGGAGTGTAAGATGAAGCCTCTCAGATCCACTGATTCCTACAAGTGTACGTTTCAAAAGACTCGACTCGCATATTAAGAATCAGAGACGAGAATCCTTATGTGCATGTCCAAAGTATGACAGTATCTTTCTGTTTATTTTTTATTTTCCACCAAGCATATTTAGTTGTAGTCATAAACACATGCACGCACCGTCATGAAGCCTTATATCAATTAAATCCATCCATCTGTTCCAATCCTCACTCTTAAGTGTGCGCGCTGCCAGCTCACACAACACGGCTCAGAACCTGCCAGAAGAAAACGCTGCTCGAGAGGAGCTTCATGCAGGCGTAGACAACATCATCCACCCACACAGACACGCCGACACAGGCGGGGACGCATATTTACGCCTGCACACATGCAGCTTATATAGACTCTCTGCTCTCTCGTGTGTGTATTTTCACGTAATTTGAGATCGGGCCATTTACGAACACATATCAAGCTGAGGAACATATCAAGCTGTGTCAGTCACCTGAAGCATTGAGGAATAGGATAGCAAATAGTCTTTCACTCGATGGTGTGGCAATCCATCATTTATCTCTTTCTCTTTACCTCATATCGCCATCTGGATTACAATGGAAACTAGGAGGGAAAAAAACACGCTAATTTTTAATTCCCAACGAATTAGTTTTTGGCTGGAGTACTCAGTTAGCTTTTAAGCATTAAAATATGCTCGCAATCTATGTTGGGTGTAAGGCGTTAGAGTACTTGGATTACTTTTTTGATGTAACGAGTAATCTAACGCGTTGGTTCCGCCATTTAAATACTCAGTTATTTAGTTATATTTTCAAAAATGTAATCCATTATTCAGACAATTTATGTAATCCGTGAGCCAGACAGCAGTCATTCCGTTAGTGTGTGAGTGTGTGTGTGTGTGTGTAAGTCGTCCTACAAGCCCCACCGCCCTCTGTTATTCCTGCTGTTAGTAGTTAACAGATTATGGGCCAAAATTCGCTGAGTGATGATGGTAGAATAATTATAAAGGTCTTGACTAAAACAACATGCATGAGGAATCACAACGGAGTTTTCATTTTCTGCAATGGAAAAGTCCTCGAACTAGTTACTTTTATCAGAAAGTAACGCTGTAATGTAACTGATTACTTTTTAAAGACAGTAATTTTGTAATGTAATTAGTTACTTTAGAAAGTAATGTCCCCCAACACTGCTCACCATACACAGAGATCTATTTTAACCAAACCTTTATGGGTGAATAAAAATTTTTGAAAATAAACTTTTAACACAGCGTAGCAACTGTAGCTAACTCATGCTAATGTAAACTCGGGAACTAGCCGTACTTATCTGAAATAAGTTTTCAGGGGTTATCATAGAGAATGTTTTGAAATAAAATGCCTACAGTACATGGTGTTACAGTTTCTAAGCTAGCTAACAGGAACTTGTTCTAAAGTCAACCGACAATATTATATCAAATTTGCTTTAGTTAACTGTAAAGCTATTTATCCAATATTGATAGCGTACCAATAGAGTATAGCGACAGCAATATTAATAGCGTAAAAATGGTATGTTTTTACCATGGTTTAATATAGTAACATGGTGTTTTTGACAGTACATGTAGTGCACTATGGTTCTACCATGGTACATACTTTGGTACAACAGTACATGAACTACAGTACATATAGTTTGTGCATGGTTCTACCATGTACTATAGAAGTATTCTGGTACTGTATGGTAGTATGGAACATGTCCTGTACAAAATATATGTTATACATATTATATAACATAATGGTAATATTTATATATATATATATGGTACATTCCAAAGGTTAACGCACAGTACTTTGGTGAATACCATTTACTTTTTGTGTACCACAGTGGCTACCAAAGTCAATAGATCTCTTGTACTACCAATACTATACCCCACCAGTAGTTTGTACAGTTGTACCTCAGCATACGAACGCTGGGAACCAAGCTGGTCGCGCATAATTCCGGTTGCGCAAACATCTGGTTGCACATACTTCGGGTACTTGACCAAAACTTGTTTGCCAAAGCAAAGTGAGTTTAAATATTTTATGCGAGATTTAGTGAAGATGTAGCACCATGAGTCCCAAGACTGTTAGCAAGACCGGAAGCAAAAATAAAAGGATTTAGTTTCTCTCGCATTTTTTAAAGCAAGAGAAGCTATAAATTACGGTTAAGTAAGGTCTAATGTATATTGATTTCATATTTTACTTAATTTATGTCTTTTCTAAATATTTTCATTGTTTTTATATGCAAAAATATGATTATAGTGTTGGAAACTGGTAATATTGGTAATATTGTTTGTGTGGCTGGAATGGATTATCTGCATTTACATTATTTCCAATGGGAAAATGTGTTTTGCAATATGAAATCTCGCCTTACGAACTCGGATTAAATTCGTATGCCGAAATACAACTGTACTTACATATCAAATTTGGTACAATATAATGATACAAACATACTATATTAGTAACCTGCTAAGTACCATTGTGTTCACTAGAGTATTATAGTACATACTACAATACCCACCAAAGTGCCATAGTACCTACCTTCCAAAACCTCTGGGGATTGTGGAGGCCAATGGCGACCACTGAATTTATTCCAATTTTAACGACCATGGTAGGACCTCCGTAAACCTAACCTGCATGTCTTTGGATTGTTGGAGGAAACCAGGGTACCCTGAAGAAACCCATCACGCACGGGGAGAACATGCAAACTTCATGCACACAGACCCCAAAGCGAGAATCAAACCCGGACCCTGTAGGTGCGAGGCGACAGTGCTAACCACTACACCACCGTGCTGCCATTAAATGCTTCAGCAGCACTAAAGTCTAGCACAGAAGACTCATCTTAACTAACTGGAAGAGCTGAGTCTTTGCCTGTAACTCGGTGGAACTGTGCCATGTCGCAGTTGGATTTCTCATTAATATCATTTTGAACATCACCGGACAGTGGTGAGAAAGAGAAAAAGCTTTTGTTTTTACGAGCTAATAGGAAATCCTGACTGTTATGCTTTGTATTTAGGCGTGCTGATTATTTTTTTTCCCTGTTAAACAAAAGTAGAACAATGTCCTCTTGTGATTTCTGTACCTCAAACTTTTTATGACAACCGCTGACTTGTCACAGGATGAACAGAAAAACAGCAACAATGCACATATTATCATGAGAATCACTAGATTCTTTCCTCCTTCCACAATCTGTATTCGTTTATTTATTTATCTATTTATTTATTTCCCCAGGTTTTGGTGTGTTTCTCAGCTCGGCAGGGATGCCAGGAAGGATCGAGACGTAAGGAGCACCCTGAAAGATTTCTTTTCCTGAACGGTTGAATGTTCGAGTTCCATGTCTATTATTATTTTATTTTTTATTTTTTGTAGTCTTTAAGAAGATATTTTACTGACAGCTGCAGGAATCACTGACCCAAAATTTAACTCCATCACCATGATACGAATTTAAGTACATACACAAAGAGCATCAACTGTGTCACTGTGCAATTGCCTTCTGTACATCATGTGTCTAATATCAGTTTGCTGCACATCAGAAAAGTTTTCCAGGACTGACTTCTGTGGCAATTTTCAGCCGAGCTGTCATACATGACAAGTGATGCGCAGAACAGAGGGGTAAAGTGTGTGTGTGTGTGTGTTGAGGAGGAAATAGTACCGAAGAGGGAAGTGAGGGCAAGTAAAAGAGAAATATGTGTGTGTGTGTGTGTGTGTGTGTGTCAGTGTAAAACCGATATTCATGCTGTCAGTCGGAAGTACAGTAAAGTGCACCTGCATACGTAATGACCTTCAGTACAGATAGCAGTGCAGGAATGGTCATGGAAAAAGAAAAGCCATCCAGCAGAGTGAGGAAAAAAAAAAAGAGAGACGAATTCGAGATTTGCTCATTAGCTAACAAACACACGAAATGGATAGAAATAAACAGATAAGCTGCAGAGCTGCTGAGACAACAGAGCTGCTGTGTGTATGAATTATCTGTGCTATACTCTATACTGTATGTTGCCAAAAAGCTAATCATCACTGCTTGAAATCCACACACAGTGTTTCTGGAGCTCATATTTTCATGTCTATGGGAACTGTACAACAAAATCATTCACCAACACCACTTGCATGTTACAGGAAGTTATTGCCATATCCACTGTACAGTCCTGACTTCCTTATGAAGCCAAATCCACATTGGGGCCAATAAGGGAGTTCCTGGAAGGCCAGCGTTTCAGACATGAACCAGGCAGTTCGTACTAAGAAAACCTTGTACTTTGATGGTATCCAAGCACTAGTGGAACACTGGGATAAGCAGCGGTGGAAAGTAATGAATTACATTTACTCGCATTACTGTAATTGAGTAGATTTTTTTGTGTACTACTTTTTAAAGTAGTTTTTAAAATCTGTAATTTTACTTTTACTTAAGTATGTTTTGTTTAAAGT
>JAOVVA010000012.1:4378704-4408964 GCA_028565275.1 Leiocassis micropogon | reverse complement strand
TTGTACTTCAGTAAAAGTTCACTAAAGTAATAGTACTTTTACTTAAGTACAAAATTTTATTACTCTTTCCACCTCTGGGGATAAGTGCATTAGTGTAGCAGGGGATTATAGAGAGAAATAAAGGGAGGTTTTACTCTCATAACAGTCGTTATTCTGTACATTTACAAGTCCTGGTTTGACTTGAACGCCCCTTGTAGCTGCAATAGTTTATATATATATATAGATATATAGATATATCCACTGTTCCCTTGGGGTCCAAGGGAACAGTGGTCATGCTGTCTGGATGGGAGGGACGATATACTCTCTCTCTTCCATGTCAATCACAGTGAAACACATCTTATTTTTCTGCTCAATTACAGCCCAGTATAGTTGTAGCCAATTACCACCTGCAGCTACCAATCTGGAAGGGTGAAGGCTACCACATGCTTTCTCAGAGACACACGTAGCCTTCCATCTCATCTTTTCGAGCGATCGCTCATGCAGTATCATGGCGCAGATGATCCACTTAGAATTTTATACCCATATTCCTCAACCCATTATTGCTTTATAATTTTAGGGGAGAAAAAACAAACTGTGGAAACATTGTTCGCAGTCCTTCAAAATGCTCTTGAAATCATCAAATTCCAACAGCACAGCTAATAGTAGTTCCACTGATGGCCGGTACAATGGCATGCGCACAACACCATCGATCCACGAAGCAAGCACAGGCACATCAAGGGACAGAGGACAAAGCAGCCCACAGACCTCTCATAACAATGACACCAAAAAGACAATATCAATCCCAAACACCAATTCCTGTTATTTTTTTGCTCGCAGTGCTTTAAACTTTATTTCAATTCAACTTCAGGGTAGAATTAAAAAAGATCTGAACTTAATCCTCTTTTGTAACAGCCTGCAGCATGGTGGATGTGCGTTACTTAGTGAAGTGCATTGCATTTTTGTTACATCTACAGGCAGCACTGCTGTTTAAATGAGATACGTATACGTACATATGGCTGCAGTCCAAGTTTCAAGAAACTTTTTTTTTCCACGCTACTACATCACTCTGTTTGTTCCAGTCTGTTCGTCTGGGAACCTCTCCAAAAGGAGCCCAGACGTTCTTTCTCGAAAGGAAAAAAAAAGGACACCTTCTTATACTCAAGTTCTGTCCTTTTGTATCTAAATGTACAGTACAGTGTGTTTCATGGAGATAAAACATAAAAAAAATGACTTCTTTCATTTAAAAAAAAGAAAAGTTCATGTTGGTAAAAGGAAACTCAGGCTTCATCCATATGATAGTGTATGTACCCTGCCTGTATGCTGGCGTTTCAGAAGGGCCTCTATTGAACAAAGAGAACAGCTATGATTAGTGGAATTAGATTAAGAACTGTCCAACAAGTAAAAAAAAAAAAACTGTTCAAGTAAAACCCGGAAGGTAACTTCACAGAGGTAATGGGGCTGAAACAAAATAATGAATGAGCATGTCACTTAAATGCCGCTTGGTGAAGGTGCAAATTGACAGCACAATTTATAGCTTTGTTTAATAGTGAGCATCACACACAATGTGTGTCCATAAGAAAACCACTTGTAAGTGAGACTCATCAGGGGGAAAAAAGGATTCAGTTTACTAGAGAACATAAAGATTAGACTTTGGATCAATGAACAAAGGGCATGTGGTCTCCTGAGGTCAGATTGACCCTAGAAGAGAGTCATGGGTGCATCAATGTAGGAAGGAAAGCGAATGAATCGATGCACCTATCATGCATAGTGACCAATGCACAAGCCTCTGGAGACAGTGTTATGATCTGGGGTTGATTCAGTTCGTCAAGTCTAGACTCAGCAACATTTATTTGCAACATTATTCGTATGGAGTTTCCCATAGTCCAGGACGCAAATTATGAAAGAGTGGTTTTCCCAACAGGAGGTGTGCTATTTGCTAATACTGGAACAATAAGGTGATGCATTACAAATTCGGTGCTTTTATACAAAATAAATGATTTTATGCTATTCAGTGGCACTAATGGTACGTCTCTTTCTTTTGGCTGCTCCCGTTAAGGGGTTGCAACAGCAGACCATCCGATCTGCACACAAGTTGGTACAGGTTTTACACCGGATGCCCTTCCTGACACAATTCTCCCATTTTTCTAACTGGGCTTAGGACCAGCACTGCATGTAGTGGCTGGGTAGTATATGTGGTAACCACCAAAGGCACTGAGGATCCTCAGATTCCCAAATCAACACCCTAGAACTTTAACCACCTGAGTCACCATTCCCCTCTGCCAAAGCAACCACTCCTCGAATCTATTTTCAAAAAAACTTTTAGCAGGGTGGCATGTCCTTGTGGACCCCCCTACATGGGTAAAGATCTTAACCCCCCCATTGTAGAACTCAACATTATGCACTTGCTTAACAGCATGCATTTTGGGCCTTAGAGAAGCAGGAATGTGTAAAAACACTAACAGGTCCAAAGGTGCTAAAAGGAAAAATGAGAAGCACTGCATGAGTGGTGGCTTCAAAAGCGGTATATCATGTATCATATTCTGGCTTCTCTGTATAAGGGTTTTATAAGAAGACAAAGCCTAATTTACTTTGTCATTATTAATATTCTTATTATTATTTTATTATTTTTTCAGACAGCAACCTGGTCAGCAGCCACAAAGAGATACATAAAAAAGCACAAAATTTCGATGAGATTGTGTTAAAAAAACAAAACAAATCTTAAACCATGCATTTTTGAAAAATGTCAGTGCATCAATTACGAGATCAGTAATCAGTATCAACTGGCAGTCCTTGAGCAAATCCTAAGCTGGACTCATGTTACTTCTCTTCTCGTCATATCCGTTATGCCCTTCGTTTAAATCTGTGACTTGATGAAGACAGCTCCATTAGGTACGTAAGCTCACCTCTGCACACGCAGCCTGACACACCACAAAGAAAACTCTCGACAGACATCACACAGCATTTTAGCTGCCCTGGGCACAGGAGGCTCCCAAGGGTAAAACAGGTAAAAAAAAAAAAAGATAAAGGATATTAAAAAAAAAAGAATTTCCTGCATGAAGATCTTAACTGCTGGATTTTTAAAAATCTATTCTTCTGTTGTGTAAATCAGAATTTAAAATAACTGAATATTTTTATTATATAATTCTGTATTCACATTATCCAAAATGTGTTTTAAGGTGAACCTTATAATGCAAATTTTGCTTCACATTCTTGATAAAAGCCAGTTTATCACAGGTTGGCTTCGGTTAACCCCGCCCACACTTACCCTGCCATGACGATGAAGAAGTCAAGTCGGTTCCACGTGTCACCAAGGTAACAGCGGCGACCGAAGATGCCGAGAGCCACCATCTTCACCACCATCTCCACGGCAAAGAAGATATAAATAATTGCGTCAAAAGCCTGGGAGACAGAACGAACAAGACAGGAAAGCTTACTTTAATGGACTTTTAATTCAAAAAAGCAGAAAGTGTTGTTGACATCAAACTTAGGGAGATTATGAGGGAACTGATTTTGATATTTATGTTTCATATCAATACCAGCATGTAAAACCGGTGGAATAATTAATAGTGTGTAAACGCACACACACATAAAAACACATCAAAACAAGGAGTTAATTAAAAACAACAGGCAGATCAAGAAATCTCCGCTCTTACATATCTTGTAAAAGAGATTATTTGTTCTTTTCAAAGCGATTGGCATTAGGCCACTTGTATGCTCCATGGATCTGGTTGTTTGTGTGTATTTGTGTGTGAGCAAGATAGCAGCAGAACATGTGCTTTGGTAGAATTTTAATCAAATTCAGACGTGACTGCAATGTATCTCTGACATCAGCATCTGTCAACTAACAACTGTCTTATTCATTATACATTACTGTTTAATTACCAGATCTGAATATGTAAGGAATTTAGAAAATTCCCCAGGCTGGACGCTGATTTGAAATTAGCTGTAGATAATAGCTCGAGAGGCGGTCATCGACAGACTAAGTAATGTGACATTTCTTTATGAAAGGCATCAATAGCTTATTAGTAAGAATTAGCTGGAACGATTAGATGAGAGGCAGGGCCGAGCGGTCAACGTGTCTCACGAGAGAAGTAACAAAAGGCAGAGCTATTACAGCTTTTTTGTTTTTACCACCTGCTGCCCGAAACATTTAAGTGAACATTTCAGGCTGTTTAATTTACTGCATGTAGTTTTATGGAAAGACATGAAGCCATGATAAAAGGAGTACATGAAAAGCTTTGACAGAATTTCTTGCTTTTTCCCGGTTTTTCCTCTTTCCTTTGCTTTTGTGTCAGCAAGGATGGAGTTCTAGGATTTATATCTATTATACCTATTATGTTTATTTGCTCATATTTTATTGGCGACCACTTTTGATGTTAGACTGATGTAAGCTTCCTGGGAATTGTGGATAAAACAAATAGACTTCAAACGGCCTCATCTACCAAAATTCTCCATGCTATATTCCACACCATTTAATTCCTAACTCCAAGTTCACAACTGCCAGCTCTGCAGCCAGTGGTCAATGGTGCTTCAAACTGCTAATGCTCTGGGTTACTGATCAGAATATTGGGGGTTCAGACCCCAGCATCACCAAGCTACCAAGAATGAGCTCCTGAGCAATTAATCATCATTAACTTCTTCTCCTACTTCTAATATAATCAATTTTAATACACCTAAACGAAAGTGCCATCTACACATGTCTGCCTACATGACCTTACAGATATCAATAACTGATACAGAGACAGAATATCCCATCCCTCCAAAGGCCAAATTTGCTATCCAGATTTCCAAAAACAGATTGCTCAGGTATCATTGGAATTCCCACATATATGCTACTCTTGACTGCATCAAAACTCCTGATAACCATCATATCATATGATTATATTATTTCTTAGCCACTCACTGCTCAGAAAGATATAGTCCATAAAGTGGAAGGAACCTACTGTACCACTAGAGCAGGTGTAGCTTAGTTGTTTAAGGCATTAGACTAGTGATCGGTAGGTCTAAGGTTTAAACTTTTAAACTTAGGTTTACTACCAAGTTGCCACTGTTTGACTTTTGAAAAAGGGCGTTAATCCGCAATTGCTTAGATGTGGAAAGAGATGTAGGGCGTTTTTCCAAATGGTAAATGTAAACCTCACCTGCATCTTCTGTAAGCAAACCCCCATGCTCTCTATGAATACGCCTACCAAATCATAGCGCCAGAGACAGCCAAGAGGGGTGGAGAATGACCGCTGACCAGGACACTTTCAAGGAAAATGATCCATGTATAGACCGGTCATCAACTACAAGGTCGAGAAGCGTTTGTGGCAAGGTCTGAAATGCCCACCACAACCTCAACCCACTCCACCCCTCAACAGCTTCAAGATCCAACTGGCCGGAATGAGATTTTTGGCAAAAAGCAGCACACTAGATTAATTCCTAGTGACAAAAACAAAATAATGTGTTTTCCTAAGCATTAGGAACCATTATAACCTAATAAAGCTTGTTTAATAGAAACCATTAGATCCTAATACGTAAATCTTTAATGAGAATCGCTAGACCAATTTTAATTAGGAAGTAAAACTATCAGTATTTACAACTACAATGTCAGACAAAAGTTTTCATTATCATCCTAACCCCTAATACTGCTACCACAGGGATATATCCAAGGGAACATAGGGCACACACCAGGGTACACCCTCGATGGGATGCCAGCCCGTTCCATGGTACAAATTCACATGCCCTTAAACACCCAATCATACGCTACAGGCAATTTGAAAACACCAATCAACCTACTGAGCGTGTCTTTGACTGTAAAGAAACTGGAATACCTGGAGGAAACCCACGAAGCACAAGGAAAATATGTAAACTTCTCGGTGGTAAAAATAGGAAAGCTACATTTTTGTGGACCTTATTCTGTACTCAGGCTAAGGATCTTATAAGACTGAAAACAGGTGCTGTATAAGGGATGCATGCTCTGTTAATCATATAGATTATTATTAGTACTAGTATTCCCTGTAAAACATTTTTGAAACCAAGCCCTGATCGTTTCCTTGATAATTGTTGACCCAATTTATTAATTATTAGTCTTGGTTTTGTATATACACTCTTTAATTGTTGTTCTCTCTTCATGAAATGCTGCACATGCTGCTAGGAAGCTCCCATGGTTTCATCCATATGCAAATTGATTGAGTTTGCCTCATTTGTGGGCAGATTTAAAGTAAAGTCTGCCTGTCTTTTGACCCGGATCAGGGATTTGGCTCAGGGTGCTTGAAAGAGCCTGGATAAAATGTCTTCCCACTCAAACTCTCTTGTTACATCAGCTCAAAGGTTTGAGAGAATGTTATCCTGCAAACACCTGCACATACTATCTAGCTAAGTAAAGAAACATGTCTGAAGAAAGGAAGTGCTAATGGACAGATTGGTATGGGAGTTCCTGTGACATTACCAGTCTTCAATCTGTACAGCTGCGTGCATGCATGTGTGTGTATATGTGTGTGTGAGTGAGATAAGTTAAAGTGTCTTCTTCATTGGGGAATTCATGTCTGAGCAATTATTTCCTTTGTGAATGTAGTGTATTGGCATGTGTTTATGTGGGTTCTGATTGCACAGGGTTGGCTATGTGTATAAAATGATCACATTGGAGCTTTGGGTGTTCTCAGTGTAAGCTTGCAGACTCAAAGCAGCATCGAAGCAGAACAGCACAACATCAGGAGCTGCCACATTCTCAAGTGTGCATGTGTGCATTACAAAAGTGATGTGTTCGATTTCAGCAATAGAACTATTGTCCAAATCCAAGTTAGACATATTGCATTGGGACTAGAATCTCATTTCATATTCTTCAAACTTGATATTCAATATAATTAGAATATATTGTATGTGATGGAGTGTTTGGTGCTTGTTTATATTGGGGGAATAGCAGTTTAAGAATATCAGGATTAGTTTGTAATTAATTAGAGTAAATTGTTAAGCCTTTATTTGTCACATATATATTACAGCACAGTAAAATTCTTTAATCGCATAACCCATTGTAACTTGGGTCAGAGCACAGGATCAGCCATACTACAGCACCCCTGGAGCAGATATGGTTAAGGGCCTTGCTCAAGGGCCCAACAGTGGCAACTTAGTGGAGATGGGGATCAAACCGCCGATCTTCCAATCAGTAACTCAGTGCCTTAGCCCCCTGAGCTACCACTGCGCCTCACCCACCCTGTTGTGTCTGCATTTGAGTAATTTGTTATATCTAATTTAAGTGTCTGTAAGAATTCGGGGTGGTCAAACTTTCTGCAGATGAAAGCGGGATTGGTTAATTTTCTAGAGAAGTATGTAAAAGTGTCTATAGTATCAGGTGGGATTAGACGAGTATGTGTTCTGGAGTGGTCAATGTTTTTGTGGAAGTGGTTCTGAACTGGTAGAACCGGTAAAGTCTGTCTGCAGAAATGGGACAATTGATAAAACTTTCAGTGGGAGGGGACAGCATTAGTTACACTTATAGCGGGACTGGCTGGGATTGCTAAAACATTTTGTTGGAGTGGCCCAGTATATTCAAGAGTGTACTGTATAGTAGCTGAGAGTGACCAGGAGTGATTTAACTTTCTGTGAGAGATGACAGAACTTTCCATGGGTATGGCTGAGATCGCTCAGATTTTTTGTGGGAGTTGCCAAGTATGTTCAGAATTGTTTGAGCGAACAGGATTGGCTAACATGAAGCAGGTAGGATTTGTCAAACTTTTTGCAGCATTCTGTACTTTTGGTTAAGAATGTCTAAAGGAGTGAGAATAAACATTTTGTTGAAGTGGACCTCACTTGTCTGTGGGAGGAGAAAAAAATGAGGAAGAGTGTTCAAGAATGGTTACATGACTGGATGGGATTGTTAAACCTTCTGCACAATGGGAGACATCGGTCAAACTGCCATTGGGAGTCAAAGGGATTATTTGTCTCATGTACTGTACAGCAAAGTAAAATTCTTTTATAAAATATATAAGGTCAGGTCATATGCTCAGCCAGGATATGCTCAGCCAGGATATGCTCACCCCTGGACAGATAGTGTTATAGGCCCTGCTCAAGGGCCGAACAGTGGCCGTTTGGCAGTGCTGGGGCTCGAACCTCTATCCTTCCAAACAGTAACCCAGAGCCTTAAACATTTGAGCTACTGTACCACTGGCACAAAGAAAAATCAGAAAATAGCACAAATGCAGTCTTCCAGAACCAGAAATGATGGAGTTGACATTTCCACACTGGGGTAATTGGCAGGGCTTAGCACAACCAAGAGGGCAATGGCTGATCCTAGCCCTGGGTGAAACACCTTCTTGACCGTGGTATCTCCCCTGCTAGGTAAGAATCAGTATTTGCAGTACTGGTCAGACCTGGTCAGAAGTGTCTATGGTTTTAGCCATGATTGGTCAGAATTATTTCAAGCTAAGACAGAAGTGGGATTTAAAGAGTCTGCACACTCATCTACAGTAATTTAAGCGTTTCTTTCACATAATTGCATCCCACAAGAGGAACCATTGCTATATCAAAGCCTGCCTGAGCCAAAGCAGAAGGGCTTGTTAGATTTGGACTTCTGTCAAATCCTTACAAATCTGTCTAACTGCATTGCCTTGACTGGATAAGAGTGTTTAAGAGAGATGGGAAGAGATATTTCCTACACCCAGCAGCAAGAAGAGCAGCTCAAGTGGAGTTCTGTTTGATCGAATTATGACAGACATCAGCAGCCTGGGGTTAAAGCACGAGTGATGCAGCTACAGATAACACCAAAGGCTTGAGTGGAAAGGTATCCTTTGTGTGTGTGTGTGTGTGTGTGTGTGTGTGTGTGCACTTAGATTTGGACTTTGATCTCTTTGTGGAACAGATGTCATCAAAATGACGAAACAAAAGAAAGAAAATACTTAAATGTCTTGTCTTACCAAGACATTTGTTATTCTAAATTAAACGAAATGTTGTTTTTTTTGTATGCCCATTTGTAAGTTAACTGTATGATTACTAATTTGGATAAATGTAAACCAACTCAAGTTTTTGTACCCATGGTCAAAAATTAAGGTGCTGACATAGGTGAGGTGGCTCAACAGGAGAGACATATTCTTAGCTTGACACGGTAATGACTGCAGAACCTTATCAGAACCATACAAACTAGAGCCCTTCTTCAGGACTTACAGTGGGTACGGAAAGTATTCAGACCCCCTTAAATTTTTCACTCTGTTATATTGCAGCCATTTGCTAAAATCATTTAAGTTATTTTTAGTCCTCATTAATGTACGCACAGTATTTTTGCAGATTTATTAAAAAAGAAAAAGTGATGGTCCTAAGTATTCAGACCCTTTGCTCAGTATTTGGTAGAAGCACCCTTTTGATCTAATACAGCCATGAGTCATTTTGGGAAAGATGCAACACGTTTTTCACAATTGGATTTGGGGATCCTCTGCCATTCCTTCTTGCAGATCCTCTCCAGTTTTGTCAGGTTGGATAGTAAACGTTGGTGGACAGCCATTTTTAGGTCTCTCCAGAGTTGCCCAATTGGGTTTAAGTCTTGCTGGGCCATTCAAGAACAGTCACGGAGTTGTTGTGAAGCCACTCCTTCATTATTTTAACTGTCTGCTTAGGGACATTGTCTTGTTGGAAGGTAAACCTTTCAGTCTGAGGTCCTGAGCACCCTCGATTGCAACGTCGTCCTGTCCCTGCAGCTGAAAAACACCCCCACACAGTATGATGCTGCCACCACCATGCTTCACTGTTGGGACTGTATTGGACAGGTGATGAGCAGTGCCTTGTTTTCTCCACACATACCGCTTAGAATTAAGGCCAAAAAGTCCTATCTTGGTCTCATCAGACCAGAGAATCTTATTCCTTACCATCCTGGAGTCCTTCAGGTGTTTTTTTTTTGCAAACTCCATGCAGGCTTTCATGTGTCTTGCACTGAGGAGAGGCTTCCGTCTGGCCACTCTACCATAAAGCCCTGGCTGGTGGAGGGCTGCAGTGATGGTTGACTTTCTACAAATTTCTCACATCTCCCGACTGCATCTCTGGAGCTCAGTCACAGTGATCTTTGGGTTCTTCTTTACTGTACCTCTCTCACCGAGGCTCTTCTCCCCGATAGCTCAGTTTGGCCAGCTCTAGGAAGGTTCTGGTTGTCCCAAATTTCTTCCATTTAAAGATTATGGAGGCCACTGTGCTCTTAGGAACCTTAAGTGCAGCAAAAAAAAAAAAAATGTAACCGTGGCCAGATCTGTGCCTTGCCACAATTCTGTCTCTGAGCTCTTCAGGCAGTTCCTTTGACCTCATGATTCTCATTTGCTCTGACATGCATTGTGAGCTATAAGGTCTTATATAGATAGGTGTGTGGCTTTCCTAATCAAGTCCAATCAGTATAATCAAACACAGCTGGACTCAAATAAAGAACCATCTCAAAGATGATCAGAAGAAATGGACAGCACCTGAGTTAAATATATGAGTGTGCAAAAATGTTAACAATTCTGTTTCTGTCAATATAGGGTGCTGTGTATACATAAAGAGAAAAAAAAGAAATTAAATGATTTTAGCAAATGGCTACAACATAACAAAGAGTGAAAAATGTAAGGGGATCTGAATACTTTCATACAATCATAACATTAATATTTCAAGCCTCATACTAGAGTATTCTTTGAGGATTTTTTTTTTCTAGTAATTGGATACTAGTAATGTGTAAAAGTGACAAAAAACACCTTTACAGTAACAATATCTTCAATCAAATGTACTGTAATGAATTCTGTACCACAATGCTGTTGAATTCTCAAATCTGATTGTTGAGAAAGGGACCAATATTAAGGATTTCTTTATAACACGACGTGATGCATTCTTATGAACTTCAATTAAAAGAGATAAAACAATTTAAGATGTACAGTTAAAAGAAAATACACATCAGGCATCATATTGATTGTTTTACAAGAGTTTACAAGAAGGTAAAGGAATTCTTACCTGCAGGATCTGACAGCGTTGCGAGGAGCAGTCGATGTTCTCGCACGGTTGGTACATTCCCAAGGTCACACAGTTCAACAGGATCACCATCATGCTCACTCGCTCAAACCATGTTCGACTCACAGTTAAGGCCAACTAATTACCAGTATTTCAGCTCTATTAGAATCTTAATCCACAAATCATATTGGCTCATATTGGCATAATGTTTCTTTGATATTGCTTCACATGCAAAAAACGTTAAGATTAATATGTGTGCATTGCATATATAACAAAGTGCTGCTCTTTCTGAATTTCAGGTTCATTCTTTGCTTCATCCATTCATTAAAGGACCCCTGTAATCCACCTACAGACTGTGGAGGCCAATGGTGACTACTGTATTTATTCCCATTTTTATGACCGTGGTAGGACCTCTGGTCAACATTCACACATTATGGGTAATTTGGGAACGGCATTTAAATCTGCATGTCTTTTGATGGTGGAAGGAAACTCACAAATCACATTTGAACTCCATGAACACAGATCCCAAGGCAGGAATCGAACCCAGACCCTGGATGTGCAAGGTGACAGTGCTGCTCACTAAGCCACTATAGGGCCACAACTCACACTAAATCCACACACTATTCTGTTATTGTGACTACCACATAGATCATTTTTAGTTTATGCTATAGGACAGTAAATTTTAAGGATTGATATTATTTTTTTACATACATTTCCATGTAATCAAATGGAAATGTAAAAAATGGAAATTTTGTTTATCAAATTCATGATCATGCTCAATATCCCAAAGTGTGCAGCAAGATCATCAATCAAAAGATGACCAGTCAATTTCAGAGAGAACAGAACTGACATCTTGCCTCATTAATTAGAAAATTCTGTTTTTGTTACCATTTACTGCATATCATTATTGTCCATATGCTATATTATGTTTTCTACCCGAGATGAAGGGAAAACAAATGGAATATTTAAACTTTTTTTTTTATCTTGCATTTTCATTAAGGTTCCTTTCCTAAAATATAGACTTGTAAAAATCACTGGCAATCTCTTTGAAAGAAGCACAAAAATGAAAATGTTCCTCTTGCATTTAAACAAGATATTAGAATGAGAACACCCAGGGAGAAAGTGAGAAACTTAGTGGAGTAATGAACAGATAAGCGATCACGACTCTAATCATGGTGAAGATAGCAGGAGTTGATCAAGTTTAATCTGAAACACAAAGCTATGGAAAAAAAAAAGTTAAATAATTAACTGGCGATAGCAAGCTTAGAAATTTTCTATCACTTTTAGTGAGACTTGGAAATGAAACAAAGAAAGTCTCCCTAGACCAACTAAATAATGATAAGGCACATTACAGGTGGCCACAATCAGGTAACAGGACAATCCCAGGACAGGGTGGAGACAGGAGTAATATAGATATAAAAGCTGGTGGAAATGCAAACAAAAGCATGTTGTGTAAAAACAAAGCGGAACGTCAGTGTGACACTCGCTCGACTGATCCATGAACTAAAGTTAATTAGACTCATTAAAACACACCGACGCTGAGACTTCATTATCTTCTTAAAGCCAGAACAAAATTCATTATTCCATTCATTCACATATTCAGGAAGCACTTTATCTGAGCCAGGGTTGTTTTAAATTGCTTGATGTTAGCGAGCTAACAGAGTGTATAGCATTGGAACTTTAAAATATTTTTTTTAGCTATTAGGTACATTTACTGTACGCTGGCTCACACCTTTTCACATGTTTAATCTGAATGCGTTAAAACAAAACGTGTTAAATAGACTTTTATGCATTTTGGGAAGGTATTTTTCTCTGGCCGTAGAAAAAAATGGTTCAAAACCTTCTTGTAGAAGCTTTAAACTTTTACACTTTAGGAAAACTGCAAAACGGAGTGGCCACAATTCACACTGTAGCAAAAGTACTTCTTCAATCAGAGTTGAAAAGGGCCTGGAGCCTATCCCTGGAAACTTCCCTGGGGCATGAGGCGGGGTACACCCTGGACAGGCATGCCAATCCGTCACAGGGCACACACTTACACACTTAATCACACACTACAGGCAATTTGGGAACACCAGTTAACCTAACCTGCTGGTCTTTGGACTGTGGGAGGAAACCGGAGTACCTGAAGAAAACTCACCAAGCGTGGGGAGAACATGCAAACTCCATGCACAGACCCAAGGCGGGAAGCAAACCCTCGACTCTGGAGGTGCAAGGCCATAGTGCTAACCACTACATCGCTGTGCCGCCACGGTGCCAGATATAACAATGTAAAATAGAGGTAAGACACCTGAACCTGCTCATAGACAACTGAGTATTAAAAGAGAAAATGCATGGGAGAGGGGGATGGAAATGCTAATATGATATAAGAACTTATTATGCTTTTATACAAATCAATTTCTTCTTTCAGTCAGAATATTAAACAATGCTGCAGCACAGATATTTGAGAAAGAAGTGGAATAGCGAGAGTGATCAAGTGCATTGTGGCAAAAAAAAAAATACTGAATTGAATGATACAGATGAATAGTGATTCGAGAACGTTCCAATACGTGTTCACTGAACATAGCAAAGCTATAGCCCTGAGTCAGACCAAGTAAAGTGCTACTGACACAGTTTTAGGACTGCATTTTCTTTTTTCCTCGTCTCACTTACTCCATTTGTTCAGAAAGGTCACAGAAGGCGATGGCTGCCTGAAGAGAAGTGAAAATGGAGATTTTTTTTTTTTCCAAAAAACTGACATCACAAACACATACTAGATTTGTTAAAGAGCTCAAAGCTATCTCAGTGGACCGGCATATTGATCATACACTTCCCAGGTCGCTCTCTTGCTCTCTCTGTATGTCTTTCACACACTTTCTTCCTCTTTCTAAACCCAAACCCGTGATTATCTGAAGCCACCCAATAACCCACACACTGCACTCTAAATCTATAAGAACCAAAATCCTACAGACAGAAGACTGAGGCAGCAACAATGTCACTCTCCACCTACAGATATGAAAAGGCAAGTGAGTCATTGGGTTAAACAACAAACACACCACCTCTGCTGTTATCCTGAAGAGAACGATTTTAAGGTTAAGCTCATTGACTTGGGAGAAATCAATCTGTCCTCCTGCCTCTCCCCTCCCAAAAAAACACTGAAGTAGGTGGACTGGTTATGTTAACTTGACTTTAGGTGTGAATGTGCATGTCAAAGCCAGTGTTCCCATGGTCCACCATGACCCTGATGTATACTGAAGATGAATGAACAACCTACTGTAACTACTGTACTATAAATAAGTGTGATTAAAGATTGCTAGATTGCTAGTTATGTTGTTAGCTAAAGTTCTTTTTAGTCAGGTGATTGGATGAAGGTTCCGTTGGGATGTACTGTAGGTGCTAACCAATTTTCTGCTGCATTTACAAATGTTTCAGAAACTACTGATTGTCTTTGTTTGCGTGTTACGTTAAGCCTTTATTCGTCACATATAAACATTACTGCACAGTGAAATTCTTTATTCTTCACGTCTCCCAGGTTCTTGTTAGTAGGATGGGGTCAGAGTGCAGAGTCAGTCGTTATACAGCACCCCTGGAGCAGACAGAGTTAAGGGCAGCATCCTGGCAGAACTAGGGTTTGAACCGCCAACTTCCCTATCAGTAAATCAGAGCCTTGACATTAAGCCACCACTGGCCAGGACTTGGCACAGATAGGAGCTGCAGCTTGGCATGGGCACAGAGCTGGGCATAGGCAATGGGTCTGAGCTGGGCGCAATGCTGGATCATGGTATGGGCATTGGGTTTGAGCTGGCACAGAGCTGGATCTTGAAACAGGCTCTTGGTTGAAGCTTGGTACAGAGCTGGATCTTGTCATGGGCACTCTGCATGGGCACAACATCCTCAAAGACAGGCGGTGGCAGCAGCATGGTGTACCTACTGTAAAGCCAAGTGGCAGCAGCTGCAAGATGTCCCTGAAGCCAGGTGGTGGTAACAGCAATGTGTCCCTAAAGCTGGGCAATGGTGGAAGCACCCAATGGGACCAACAGAGCATCTTCGACATACGAAAATAATACTGCTAGGCTTAGCTGGCACAGTGCAGAGTAAGGCTCAGGCAGGACATGGTACATCTCAGGTAGAACAGTGAATGGTTTAGGCAGAGCATCTCATAGCACAGAACAAGACATGATTCATAGCTGGAGAGGGGCCATTTCACTGACCTCCACAGGTTGCCTGTGTAGGTACCTGAGTAGGCAGCATCGCTTGGAGCTGAGCTGTGCTCTTGGCTTTCCCTTATGGGTCCTGCATTCTTGGTCCAAGTCAATACTTGGTCAAACTCTAACCCATTATAAGCACTTGGTAAGTCTAAAAGTCTCAGGAGTGAAATTCTGGCAGGCCCAATTTGGCATCATGGCCTTCCACAAAGTCTCTCTCTGAAGAATTCGAGTCCTACTCAGCCATCAATTTGGTATAAAAATTGTTTTGCATGCAGTTTTGGCACAATTGGGTCAATGTTGTTCTGACATCATTTTATTAAAGTAATTATAACTGTCAAAAACAATGTAATACCAACATTGCAAATTAACGTTCCCACAAGGTTTTGACAACAGAAAAGGAAGGTTCAACAGCACTTTACAGATGAATACTTTTCTATAACAGCATGAATCATCATGATTCATTCTTTACTTACATACAGCTAGTGTTGCAATAAAGGGTTATAATTAGCATGACAGCTACTGTATAATGCTCTATAACAACACAATGAATAATCAGTATAAGTGAAAACACTAGCTGACTCACAACTGTACTTGGGTGTGATCATACAATACCAGTGCCATCCTGTCATTCGATATAAAGCCTTATTTCCTTTCAGTTCTTTTTTTTTTTTTTTACTTTGGCCTTCTCTTAGTTAAATAAAATTACCTGAACTGTTAAGGACATCAGCTTATTCATTATCTCCCTTTTCATTAATTTCTATCCCTGCATTTCTCTCTCTCTCCCCCATGCGGTCCTCATTCTGACAGCTCATTATCAGTACTCTAGGTGTTGGCAACCTTGGCCGAAGGTGTAGGGAAACCACCAAAGTCCCTCCACTTTAACAGTTTGGTATACACTGCCATTTTTTTTTTATTTATTATGTGCTCTTAATCCGCATGTAATGCAGCAAATTAGCCACTTGGTTTTGTAAGTAATTACGCAAATAAACAAAGAAATAAATACATTTTATTTAAAGGCATCTTATACCATTAAGCAGTCATCCTCTGGTATTTCTAAAATTGAATCCCGAGTGATGAAGTAATGATGAAGTCAACACCTAGGGTGAGTTTCAGAGTCTCACATACGTCCTGTCCTTACTATACATATAATGACAGGTAAGGCCAGGGGAAACTGCCTCTGAGCAAGCAGAAATATACCCACGGTCAGTGCACTACCTCGATTTAAGTGGATGAAGACAGGGTCAAAGGAGGGAGAGCTGCTTTTTTCAGAGACGGGCCTTTAGTAATAGCGCAGATGACACCCACGGCATTGTGATGTGGTTCTGTCTGAAATAGAGTGTCTACAGGAACAGATTGGGTGCCAAAAAAAGAGCTAGGCTCTAGGAGATGTGCCATTGCTGTGAAAAAATTAGTCTATTAAACCCTCGGATGAGTGAGCTAACATTCCCAGACCTACACAACCGGTGCAGCAATGCATGATGTCAGCAAATTTGAAACGGACTGTTCTACTGTAGTAAGATATCCTAAAGCAATAGTTCATCCTGAAAATCTTTAAACATGTTTGTATTGAATGGGTTTTGCTGGGCTTATCAGTTCTGATTTGAATTTGTTTGCACAGGGGACAGTATAGCATTGTACTTCAATGGTGTTTAATAAAAATAATTTAACATAGGAAACAACCATGAACAGTGAGTTTACTCCTTAAAACAAAACAGCAAGCACATCTTTACTCACTCACCATTTTCCAGCCTTGTTCAAAAGAGAAATTTAAAATACACCATATTGGTGCAAACATTGAATTTATTGATCTCCAGAATGCAATGCAGCTATACAATAGGCCTCATGCAAGAAGCAATATACTAACAAATTTTCACTTATTTTTTTAATTAAAAATAATAAATAATAATATTCATACCTGTTCATTTCTGGCAATAACCCATAACAGTTTTCTAATTTTTGCTCTTTTCTTATTTTTGCATATTAAAAAAATAGTCAAGAGCACTCCTACCTAAATAAGAAACTCCCATTTCCACAGTCTGCAAATTGTTTGTCTGATGCACTGAAACATAAAAAGTGTCCTATAATCAAATTCAGATCATTATTATGTGTTTTAGAAGAATTATAATGATTTGATCGTTTCATGGGCTAAAGCGATACTAGTGGTCAATTTATCCCAATTAAGACTATAAAAACCCTTGGATGTTTGTGTGCATTCTGCTTCTGAATGGCTTACAGATTGCTGTTCGATGCTTTGGCTATCCCGGGCTCACACAGAGAGCTTGTTTTTAGAGTTTGCACACATTTGATGAGATGGGTATGATGAGCTGTTTCAGATTGCCACGGTAACACATAATTATGAAAACCACTATCCTGTTTAAATGTTCTATCAAAAAAAAACACATTTTATAAATCTCAAACATATGTGACAGAGGTTATGTTCTGACTGCATGTGCCATCAAACTGTTTTTTTTTTTTAATTTCTTACTGTGCATCCTAACCGTTTCTAACCGTGCATCCTAACACAGCATTCACAGCATCTCGTTTTGATTTACCTGTAACGCCAGAACTCACGCTCTGGAAGATCACGTGTTTACTTTGCTAAAGTTGATTTCAACGACCCCTGATTTCACGGAGTACACGGCATAGAGGTTAGCACTACTGTATGTCTCCTTGCAGCTCCAAGGTCGAGGGTTCAATAGCCTTTTCGGGTCTGTGTGCATGGAGTTGCATGTTCTCCCCGTGCTGGGTGGGTTTCCTCTGGGTACTCCGGTTTTCTCCCACAGTCCAACAACATGTGGATTAAGCTAACTGACGTTCCCAAATTGCACGTCATATGAATAAGGTTCCACCAGGACCATAAAATGGGAATAAATACAATGGTCACCATTGGCCTCCACGGTTCCTAGCTGGAATACCGAGGTTTTTATTTGGATGGATGGAAGTCCATAGTTTAGTGTCTCCACCACTTCTGTGTTAGAATTTTCATTAATATGTAAATGAACAGCACTGGAACACAACAGCAAAGACGGGTGTATTAGCATGATATGTTTTGCTTTAGAACCTTATCTGATTAAGTCAAGGTGAGACTAAAGTCATGTTACATCTCTTGGCATAGAGATAAAACTCATACTGATTTGTTTTTCATATCTGATCTAAATCATTGTGGGAAATGTAGGAGATCATTAACCATAAACTATAGACAGTAAAGTGAAGACAACAAGAGAATGAATGCAATTGATGCTTTGTTAGTCTGCCAGAATCTACTTCCTTTTCTCATTCTCACTCTGCGACTGTCTCCACTGGCTTGGACAGTAGCGCCCAGTCCACAGGTCCAGCTAGCTCATTTGCGGATATTTAATTAGGAAACACTGCAGGCAGAATTAGAAGAGACTGCAGAATAAGAGAGGCATTAACCTCTTTCTGGGGTCACTGACAAATACAAGCAAGTAGCCATGCCACAGGTTTCTTCTGTTTCAGCAAAGCCTTGTTGATGGATGCTCTAAACTCTAATAGTCCAGTGTATCCACAAATACACAAGCCAACTTGGTTTAGTTACAGAAATTACAGATTAAAGATTAGAGATTATTAATTACTTGTTTACCCTACAGCTCTTCTCAAACATACAACAGCTTCAAACCGGTAAGGATGATACCGGGCAGGTGCTTCTCATGCACTCACTTACTCACTTACTCATCGTCGATACCATTTTATTCTGTATACAGGTTCATGAGGGTACCTGGTGCCTATCCCAGAAGATTTAGGGCACGAGGCGGGGTACACTCCATTGCAGGGCACACATTCACATATTATGGGCAGTCTGGGAACGACAATTCCGGGGCAAACGGTACCCTCCAAGCACAGGGAACACATTCCCGAGGCGGGAATCAAACCCAGACACTGGATATGCAATACGACAGTGCTAATCACTAAGCCAACGTGATTCTTCCAAAATGTGCCTCTTCCAAAAAATTCATTAATTAATAAACGAATAAAATGAAGATGCCCCAATACATCTTTTCAAAAGAGTGCTGCATTACAAACAGTGTAACATTCTACTATCTATTCTACCTTTTCATTGGCAATGAAAAAATGGCATTGGAACAAAAAATGTCATATATCTAATCATGTACCATGACCACACAAGTATTACATACAAGGAGAAAATACTGAATTCTTTCATTTATTAATTGTCATAGTTTCCAAGTTGCCCGTATTGTAAGACTGGCTTTGTGAATGTGTGAGCCTAATGTGTTGGCACCCCCTTCAGGGTGTCTCCTGCCTTGTGCCCTAAACTCACTGGGATAGGATCTAGGTCAAGGCTCTGACCCTAAACAGGATACACACTGTACTATGAGAAATGAGTGACTGTATTGATTGCCCTCTGTTCCAGTAGTAAATCCTTAAATGTGGGTGTTACACAATAGGATGAGTGCTAAAATTGAGCTTGTATTCAGGGTAAAAAAAATATACCATATTCTTGCCAAGTTGTAAAAATGAACTCAGAATGACATGAAAATGGAGAACGCGTGTGTACAAGGGTGAGAGGTCGAGCTATTGGTGGCTAGCCAGAGACTATTTTTGAAAAACCACCACAACAGCAGTTTTCTAGTCTGTTGCTTATAACAAAACAGCAAGTATTTAATGACCGTGTTACTACTCTTATTTACTTATTTTTTTATTTAGAATTCATTCAATATAAAAGCTGACATCTGCAGTAAATGAAATGCGATCCATGTATATTTGTGCACATTAATTAATCAATGACCGTTCTAAAGCACTTCTGGCTATTTTGCACTCTACAACTAACAAGCAACATAGGTCGAGAAACACCGTGACCTATACTGGCAAATTCAGCTCACCAGGCTCTCTTTGTTTCTGTGGTGACACATTCGTATGAACACGTTGATCTCTGATCTCCATGGCAACAGAAGTTCTTGAAGACATAACTTTAATTGAGAGAATGGCAAGGAATTGATGACATGCTCCAGGGCTACAAGTCGTCTCGGAGGTGCTCTCGTCAGTAATGCGCTCTCAGCATGGGACACGTCAATAGGAAGTAAGCTCAGAGAAACACCATAGCATGTCCATTCCACTGTCTGGAATGGATGGCTTTGCAGAGGCTCTCGTGTCCCTGTCCTCCTCACCATAAACATTCAGAAGTAAACTTTGTTAACCCGTATTGTGTGGACTTTTTGTCAATTTAAAACCAAGAGCAATAATATAAAAAGAGATTTACAAATATGTAAATAATATAGTCAAATGCATTTCCAGCACATGGACAGCGTGCATATATTTCTGATAAATCCTTTCTGTAGAACACACCCTTGTGCATGTACCACTTAACCTTGAATTTTAAAGACTAAGATATTTTATTAATATGTGAGTCAATTTGATTTTATGCGTGATCCATTCTAGACTATAAAAATGTACATTTTAATTAAACGCATTCAAATTAACTCGAGATATTCACCCTTATGGAGTATTTTGTCATATCACAGGTCTTACCTTGAACATATTCTGAGTTTTATGAACATCACCATCAGAAAATGGTACGCTAATTCATTATTTTTTTCATTCCTTTTAAATGATTTAAACACTCTGAAATCCCAACCCTTATATCCAAATTAGAGATTTAGTGTAAAAATGCCTTTAAACTAAATTAAAACATGAATGCTAGTGTAGTTTTCTAGTTCTATGCTACTCTATAGCTTATAATCTTGATAGTTACTTAAAGGTCAGATATTTTACTATTTCTTTACCAAGTTAACACGGGTCTCGGAGCTTTCACAACGTTAACTGAACAAGCTGGGGAGGGATCTACTTATATGAGGTTACATTAATGGGTATATCTACAGTAATTGGCTTGTTTAATATGCAGCCAATACAAAAATAGGAAAAGGACAAAAAGCTGGGAATTAAGCTTTTTAAATTGGATACCCATACCCGATTGCATTGGGAGGGAAAAATGTTGTAGCAAGTACATTTTGCTACACGATATGATTTGTTTTAATGCAGATTTTTTTTTCACATTTCATTTAATTTTATTGCATTATAATTACAGTAACTATTGGCATGTTCAACTTTTTTTAGCAATTGGTTTGTCAAGTCAATCTTGGACTTGTGATGAACAAGAGTAAATGCGATTGAAATTTACAGGATACTTTAAGCATAGTATGCTGATGAGACTCTCAGACACAGTACAAAGCAGGCTGTATGTCTGTGAATGACAATCCCGGCCAAGGTGGCTCGATCCTTGAAAAGCGACGGATAACTTGTCACCAATATTACGAAGAGAAATCTTTCTATGGGAACTGTACACACAATCATTCACCAACACCACTTGCACATGACAGGAACTCAACTGCAAATTATTGCAAAATCCCCCATACAGTCCTGACCAAGCCATTTCCACATGTTTGGGTACTTAAAGGAGTTCCTGGGAGGCCAGCATTTCAGACGTGAAGCAGGCAGTTCAATCATGCCTCTGACATACTGTGAAAAATTTCTACCTTAATGGTATTCAAGCCATAAGTGCATTAGTGTGTCGCAGGGGATTATATAGAGAAAAAAGGATGTTTTTTACTCACATTACTGTGTTCTGTAATGCTACACTATCAAAAGCCCCAGGTTGCCTTGAATGCCCCAAAATACGTACACTATATTGACGGGTACTATCTAATTTACCACATTTAGCAGACATCAAGAGTCTTACAGAAGTGCTTTGTTTTCTCTGTTACAAAAATTCCCTCATGGTAGTTCACTAGGTGGTCGGGGACTAAGAAGTGACAAATCATATCTCAACCAATTGCTTCTTTAAACCTAATTCATAAAAATGCAAATAATGACCTCTGAATCAATTTAAACCACAGAGTGATAAACAGCAATGCCGACTTGCCATTTACGTTGAAGATGCTTGTGTCAGCATTAGCCAGCTTTGCCACCCACTACAATATTTAACACAGTATTATAAGTATATAAAGAATATAGGCCGTTGTGAAAGTTTATGAACGTCTGTCAATACATCTAAAGTGTCATCGAAAAGCTGAACTCTTTTGATCTATGGATGTTAAATAGATAACCGAAAATGAACAGCTTTATGTTATGTACCACAACAACCCCACCCCACTGCCAAACTGGTCATTTTTCTGTAACAGTACTTTCCATCATGTTTTATTCCTTGAGCACCACTCATCTACACTTGAAGTAGGTCCTTAATGTCCCATGTAGAAACTGTAGTTAAATTTATGGTAAAACATGTACTTGTGCACTTACAGTACATGTAGTCATTTTTACAGCAGTATCTCTGAAATTACCCGCACCAAGAATCTTCTACTAAGTGCTTTCAAAATGAGGGCACAAATTGCATTTTAAAAACCGCTTTAAAGAGAAAATGACCAAAGTTCAAGCCCAAAGCTTGGGCAAAAGTGTAAATTAGGTTCTTACTTTTAAGGAAATGATAAAGGTATTATTAATACAGCTGATATGTATTTTGTCTTCTGATTTTTTTTTTCTCTTATAGTTGGCAAATACTGTAGGTGTTTGACAAATAGGTATTTGACAAAATGCAACTGTCAGAATTCATTTAAGCGTGTTTCTTCATCATGGACAAAATAATGCACAAAACCAACTGCCTACTAATTGCACAATGTTTAGTGCATCAACTGGGGACAAGTAATCAGCTATGCTTTCCATTTCTCCACTTTATTTCTGAGTTGACTTTCCACATTTTGTGCGAGCTACTCCTCAGATAAATATGCATGAGACAGCGAAGTGCACTTTGTATGTTCCCGCATGCACAGTGGATAAACTGCATATTAAACTCGTACCCCAGGTTGGTACATAACATGCCGGGATTTTCGCACAGCGTGTGGCCTAATTACACATAAAATTATGTCTTAGTACATTTGGCCGTGACGGTACAATTCAAAGCCCATTTTATGCGCTGTCCTTAATTCCAGACAAATATTCTGTTGCTCAGTGACAGTGTTGCTTATTCATTTTGTCCACTGATGCAATTGGTGGTCATACAATGCAACTTGGTTGAAAATTTCCACTTCCAAATTGGCCAAATGTCCTGAATGTCCACCCACAGAGTAGTCACACGAGAGCACCAGAAGAAATCATTGAACAACAATGATTAGTTCGGAGACTTCCTTTTCTTTCCTAGATACTGTGACTCCACCTCCACCCTACAGAGCTCTCAGTGAAATGAGATCTTTGCTACTATGCAAAAAAAAAAAAAAAAAAAGTTACTTTTTGCATTCTTTACTTTCATAGTGTCCTGAAGTATGTTTGTTGGTACCTGTTAACGGTTAAGATTGACACATTTGTTGTAGAGTCCTGCATCACCTCTGATGAAACACTGTCATCAGGTGCAACATGAGAGATGCTTTTCCAAAACAAGTTTTTTTTTGTTTGTTTGTTTTTTTGCCTAGCGACAAAATGCTACGAGATAGGAATTTTAGCTCAGGCAACAGCAGCCCTGTTGCTGTGGTAACACTATTGGGACAACAAAAAAAATGAAGAAAAGAGAAAATATAGAGTGGAAAAAAGAGGCATCACAAAAAGCATGCTGTGTTTTAGAAAAAAAAAACAAGAAAGAATATGCTGAAAAAAAATCTTAACAAATCAAGAATCTAAACAATTTAAGTTTTAATTCTTCATGTCTTTCCGCTCAGTAAAAGCAGCCCATTATGCTAACACTTAGCTTAGTTACCTTAGGACAGACATAAGGATTATTTTAACAATATTTCAACTTCAACTTTTTTACAATCCACCAGCTGCTAAATCCCAGGCTACTGCAGTACTAGCAATTAGCGATGTGACAGAACTGCTGGATCATAAATACTGCAGCAAGCAAGTTCTTTCGCTTAGCTGCTTAGCACTTGAAGCTAATCCACAGCTGCAGGCACTCAGATAGGCTTAGTGACCCTGCACAGGGATGAGATGATTTACTCTCTCATTCACAAATAGATGATGTCTCTTCTGCTGAGAATAGGCGGCAAAAAAGGAGACGGAGGCTGAGAAAATCATAATGTTAGCATTAGCGGTTCAAAAAGATGTGTTTATTTCTACAGGCAGTGAGTAAGGTCCTTGTAAATCCTCTACACAAATCTTGACTCGGTTGATCATCTTAAAGGACTGTTTTTCCCAAATGAATCGATATCCATCATTTTGGTAGCATAGTCTATATTTCTTTATTGTGATCATATATTTATATATGTTAGTTCACAGAATAAAAATGAACAGCTGTACCTCGGCATACAAATTTAATCCATCCTGAAGAAGAGTTCTTAAGGCGAAATTTCATATTGTGAAACGCATTTTCCCATAAAAATGTAAATGTAGATAATCTGTTCCAATATGTTAACAATATTACCAATTTTCAACACTATAATTATATTTTTGCATATAAAAACAATCAAAACATTTGAGAAAAATTGTGTAAATTAAGTAAAAATTTGAAATGAATAAACATTAAGCATCATTTAACCTTAATTTATGATAAACATTCTTGAGACCCATGGGGCTATGTCTTCACTAAATGTTGCATAAAATGCAAACAAAAATCACAAAAAAATATGTAAATTTGCTTTACTTGACTTTTCACTCATGCAACCAAGTTTGGAACGGCACTCGGACGAATGTGCAACTTAGCCGGCGATCGGTTCAGCTCGGTTGGGTCACTCGTATGGCAAAAATGCTTCATATGCCGAAGCAAGTTTCGTTTCATTTTAAGGCAAAAATTCATGACATGGGGCATTCTCTGATGAGGTACCACTGATATACAGATATAAACAAAGCTAAGAACATAAATGATGCTATTTCTTGATCCTCTTTTTTTGGAAAGCTTGACAGAAAGATTCTATAGAATAAGTAAAAAATTGCATGAGCTGAATTGTTTTTACTTTTAGGCAAAGCAAGAATAAGGAGTCAAATCACATTCTTAAAAACAACACAATGCATTTACAATATTCATTCATTCATAGATTAAATTAGGCTCATTTTTTTTTATATTTTAGTACATGGATATTTCTTATGTGAGCACAAAAAAAAAAGTTAAAAAAAACTTGGTATGGTAAAAGGTATGGCCTTCTGTTTACTGCGGCAAAGTAAAATACTAAGTAGTAAAATAATAGTAGTAAAGTGAAATTTTAATACAAGTATTACTAATAAATTATTATCAGTAAAGGTATTGTTACTAATTAAATTATTACTAGTAAATTATCACTAGTAAAGGTATTACTAATAGAAGATTAATAGAAGAATCATAATAATAGATTAGGATTAGTGTTACAATTATCCCTGACATTGAAGCATCATGTTGAACCACTCAACACACGAGTATTCCTTTAATGTCTAAATTGCGACAGCATATGTGCCACACATACAATTTGTTGTATAAAACTGTACAGATCGTGATCTTAATTAGATTGCTACACAAAGCAAGGCATGAAATAGCACTGGATCTGAGTAATGCTGGTCTTTGAGGACATTAGTGGTGTTTGTGTATGTGTGAGCTAGGATGTGTTAATGCACTCACATTGCGCAGGATTTGTAGTGCTAATTAGAAATGCCGCAGCTCGTCTGTCATCTCTCTGAAGGGTGCCCTGCTCTTTCACACAGATGCTTTAGATCTCATTCGAGCTCATTCATGTGGCATGTGCGTGCTGTCGCTTTGTGCCGAAGTGCAAAGACCTGCGCTGGCTCCCTTTAATGTCTTTAACAACGCCGTCCCCGGTTGCTTTTCTGTGCCGCGGTGAAAAGAGCCGAATCAAACTCTTGACCAGTCGCCTACTGCTTCTATAATAATCTCCGAGCACCAGCAGGAAGTCCTTAGCACTGACACTGGAAGCTTTAGTGGTGGTTAAAGCACTGCGTCAGGAGTTCAGTGAAACTTTATTGACATTATATTACGTATATACAGGTGTACAGTATGCTAGATAGTACATGAAAGAAATGAGTTCTAGCTTCTGACTGTACACCTACAAGGTGCACCAACAGGGTAAGTGTAATGTAGGAGTGCGATTGTGTAACACATAATAGATCATCAAGTTGTAGCATTATATGTATAATGTACTGCGAAACAAAGTCAGCATGCATTGTGTTGCAATAGCAAGAGGTAAAAAGTGACTGAAAATATTTGTATACTGAAAGAAGTTTTGGAGGGGGGGAGGGGGTTCCACAAACATCCCAGTAATTTTTTATTCATAATAGCATGCATTATTTCAGCTCTTATATTATATTGTGATTTCTTTGCACAGGGAGTTTTGTATGGCAAAGGCATCCATGAATAGGTTTTAACATCGTTGCTTAGATGTGAAGAGACCTTTATTTTGCATTTTTGGAAGGAACCTCCAGCGTGAGTGCTTTTCTAACAGTTTTCTAACAGTCACCATGGAAAAGCCTTCAAGACAGCAGGCTTTGAGGTTTAACATGAAACACTGCATTTTTCGGTGGATGACTCCACCACCACCACCACCACAGAGTCTAGTCCTTGTTGTGAATCTGTATGCCTGAAATACTCTTAAAATAGACTTCAAAGAGTAAAGAAGCCATTGAAGAACAAGTATTTTGACCTTGCTGTGACGTTGATGCAGTTTGGATCAGTTCCAAAATCTATCAAGTTCACTACAATCATTCTGCCGATCGTTAATGAGATACCTTAACAATGGTAATCTTGGACCCACATTGCTATGCATTACATAGATACACTCTGATCAGCCAAGATATTATGACCACCCACCTAATATTGAGTAGGTCCCCACTTGTGCCACCACTGAGTGTTCACACATCTTTCTATTGCAACTAGCACACTACAAGTCAGCCTTCACTCCCCATTATCATCATGCATCAGTGAGCCTTGGACACCCATGACCCTGATTACTGGTTCACCATTTTATCTTCCATTGGAGGGATTTTGGTACGGTCTGACCACTGCAGACTGGGAACATCCCATAAGAGCTACAGTTTTGGTGTTGCTCTGATCCAGTCATCAAGCCATCACAATCTGGCTACTCAGATCCTTACACTTTTTTTGTGTTTGTTTTTCTGTTTCAACTTCAGGGACAAAATGTTCACTTGCTGCCTAATATATCCCACCCACTTCCAGGTGCCTTTGTAACAAGATAGTGTAACTGCAGATGCTGTGGCTAAGACCAAATTGTCCCTGCTGATGAACTTTGCTGAACAGAAAAGCACAGGCTTGGAACAAGACCTCAACATGGCAGAACTACAAAGACAAGGGAAGTAAAATTAGTTATTCATGGGAGAACGCCAAGCAATCCCAAATGCAGATCCTAAATGTTACTTATACCGCATGGTGCACTGCTGTAAGCAAGAGCTCTCAAACTTTTAATCTGCAGATTTATGAACTAATGCACCCTTGGATGGATGGATGGATGGATGGATGGATGGATGGATGGAGGGACCGATGGACGGACGGACAGATAGATAGATAAATAGATAGATACTGTAGATAGATGATAGATAGATAGATAGATAGATAGATAGATAGATAGATAGATAGATAGATAGATAGATAGATAGATAGATAGATAGACTGTATACAAAATGTTCACTTGCTGCTTAATATATCCCACCTACTTCCAGGTGCCTTTGTAACAGGATAGTGTAACTGCAGATGCCGTGGCAATGGCCAAATTGTCATGGGTGATTTGATGCTACTGAGACAAATGTTTCTTCTCTTGGATCATCATAATATTCCTCTATTTTTCTATTTCATTAGCAAGTAAACACTGGTCTCATAGTTTCCCTAAAGTCTGTCTGTTGTCTACTGAATTACCCCTCAGACAATGCACTTTTCATATTTAATACTCCCCGTGTTCCAGTCCTCCTTTGAACATGCTGTTTTAGTGTCTAAAAAGTGAATTTTGCCTTTGCAATTACCCTTCAGTAATAACTCTTTAATATTCATTATGAGCTCTTGCCCTTATTTCACACAATGCAGCAGCACCAGAGGTAGTTGCATACAGAGCCTAAGCTTGCAAGAGGGACTCATACTACCTTGAAGCATGCTTACTTAATAGTCCAAAAAGTTAAACTAATCAGGAGGGAGAGTTACAGCGTGTGTCAACCACTAGGTCGACAGCTTTGTTTCCTTTGCATGGACTTAACAGTGAAACTGCCTGTAGTAAACAATGCATTTACATGCTTGTGCTGGCAATGGCATAATCAGAAACTGCGGTAGTAATGATGGATAAGGATAAAAAAATTATCCTGATCTGTACAGTTAACTTCGTAAGACTAATGTGCTTGTGCACTTGTGCGCATGCCAAATGATTTCATTTGACAGATGAGTTTTAGCCTAAAAACTTAGTTTTTAGCTATCTTTTAAAGAACAATTTACTACCAAACAATATTTTCATATTTATTGCATTGGCATAAATTTTATTTATGAGAATGAAAAATAGTCAAATACAGTAGTATAAGTATGTCTTAAATTACAAATCCTGACATGTCTCAATTTTTTCTCATCAATTTCACGTTGAAAGCTGTCTTCAGGATCTGTACTAAAATATCACCTGTAATAATTAAAATTTCAGTTGGGATACATTTTAAATACAGTACTGTGCAAAAGTCTTGGGAAAACCCTTTTTAATATTTTGCTACCAAAAAAGTCATAAGTTCTTGTATATTTTAATGTAGTCTTGAGGAAAAGTTCTCCAGGCATCCTGATGGACATTTTGGCTTTAATTTATTAGCTGATTAGTGTACTGGTGATGCTGAATGCTGAGTGGTTGGAACAGACGAGAGGGGAAATGAGGCCGCTGCTGAGGTTGTTACAGCCAACAGCAACAGAAGGATGATACCAGTGAAATTTTACTTGCTTTGGGGCAAAGGCAAAGAGAGAGAGAGAGCGAGAGAGGGAGATGCTTAATATAAGTGTAGACAAGAGAATTAGACAGAAAGAGAGAGAGAGATGCTTAATATAAGTATAGACAAGAGGACTGGGGAGAGAGAAACAGAGAGAGACAAGGAGGGAGAGAGAGAGAGAGAGAGAGAGAGAAAGAGAGAGATGCTTTCCCACCTTTTCTGTCTCTCTTTCCTCTTTCCTCTCACTTTCTCATTTTCTTTTCTCTCTTTTGCTTTCATTAGGAGCTGCCCGTGTTCTACAGCCAGGTAATGAAGTGTGACATGCAGAACTCTCCCTGCTGATGAACTTTACTGAACAGAAAAGCACAGGCCTGGAACAAGACCTCAACATGGCAGAACTACAAAGACATGGGAAGTGAAATTATTTATTCATGAGAGAATGCTGAGCAATCCCAAATGCAGATCCTAAATGTTACTTATGCCGCATGGTGCACTGCTGTAAGCATGCATAACTGGGAGCAAGAGCTCTCAAACTTTTATTCTGCAAAATAGATTCTATAGATCCCTCAGTATATGTAGATTTATGAACCAAATGCAATGCTCATTTTTGAGCACCCTTGGATAGATGTATGGATGGATGGATGGATGGATGGATTGTATTGCCAAAAGTATTAGCTTGCCTGCCATCAGATGCATAGAACTTGAGTAATATCCAATTTATAATCCACAGATTTTAATATGATGTTGGCCCACCCTAGGCAGCTATAACAGCTTCAACTTTACTGGGAAGGCTTTCCACAAGGTTTAGGAGTGTGTTTAGGGAATTTTTGACTATTCTACCAGAAGTGCATTTGTAAGGTCAGACACTGATGTTGGACAAGACTGAGTTTGACTTTGCTTTGTGCACTGGTGCGCAGTCATGTTGGAACTGGTCTGGGGTTGTTTTTTAGGAGTTGTGCTCGACTCCCTACTTCTAGCGAAAGGAACTCTTAATGCTTCAGCATACCAAGACGTTTTGGACAATTTCATGCTCCCAACTTTGTGGGAACAGTTTGGGGACGGCCCCTTCCTGTTCCAACATTGGGATGAATTAGCGGAGATTGCGAGCCAGGCTTTCTTGTCCAACATCAGTGTCTGACCTCGCAAATGCACATCTGGAAGAATGGTAAAAAATTCCCATAAACACACTCCTAAACCTTGTGGAAAGCCTTCCCAGAAAATTTGAAGAAAATTGGAATTGAAAATTGCAATATGTTATAGATAGATAGATAGATAGATAGATAGATAGATAGATAGATAGATAGATAGATAGATAGATAGATAGATAGA
>JAOVVA010000012.1:4350544-4363195 GCA_028565275.1 Leiocassis micropogon | reverse complement strand
GTCACTAGGGGGCTCCCACATTAAGGCTACTACTACCACTCATTGGGGAGGGCCGAAGACTATCACGTGTTTCCTCCGAACCACATGATGCCAGCCGACCGCATCTTTTCGAACTGCTTCCGCAATGCTATCCGCTCCCTCCGCTTGCGTGAGCTCACAGACACCCCTGATTGGCTGTAGAGACGTAATTAATGTGGGAGCACTAAGTACCTCTCATCCCTCCCCTCTGAGACAGCTCGGCCAATCAGCTCTCTTTAGACCTCCGGCTATCATCTCCGGATGATCAGGCGAGCACTTTACCACTGCGCCACTCGGAGGCCCTATATTTATATTTTTATTGGAAAATCTATAATCAGTTTAATTGTATTCCCAAGCACAATTTTCATTTTATTTTATGGAAATTTTTCTATTCTTTCCATTTCAGGTCACAGACAGTCCTATAAGAATTTTAGTATCTATCATACTGTGCATAGTTTTGTACATGACAAATTAAATTTAAAGTGCACAAGTAAAAGGTACAACTAAAAAAATCAGTTGTTTCCATAACAACCTCATCAGCAACCTCATTTCCCCTCTCGTCTGTTCCAACCACTCAGCATTCAGCATTTAGCGTCATAGTATACTAATCACCGGCCTGATTATGATTATCATATGCATCTTATTTCAGTCTTATCTCACTGGTTCATGCATCACTGTGCAGCTTAACAAACAGAAAAACAGTCTTCTGAAACTGGTCAGGTACAGGGACTGGACTGAAAATAAGAACCAAAAAAAAAAGGCCTTAAGGAAGCCTGGAGAACTGTTCCCCAAGACAACATTAAAAATACAAAAAAAAAATGAAACCATGAAAACAAAATATGAAGAAGTCAGTTGTTAGCTCGCACGACTGTATGGACTATACTTATACTGAAGATGTCTAGTAACGAATTACCTGTCGACTATGTGTACGTCCGTTTGTTTGAAGTCTTTTGCAAGTATTACTGCAAATCATGAGTCATGTTGCTGTGCTCCCTGGGGCATTGTTTTTCCGCCTGTCTAGAAATGTATGGGAGATAATGTGTTTTCTATTCATTAACAATTAACACTAATACTAAGGCTTTTAGTGTCAAACAAGCACACATAAACTGTCTGAGTTTGGTGCAGAGAAAAACAAATCGTTGCAGCCTTGGGCCTCAGAGATACAGCATTATTTTAAAAGGATCTCGGGTCACAATTGTGGTTCTAGCACTGTTTGAGTGAGCGCACATGCTAATTCTTGCAGGGAAATAAAAATGTAAGATAAAGTTGGGCAAAATTCATTTTAATGGAGTTTCATGGAGCCTAACCCAGGAATACACCCTGGATAAAAGATCAATCTGTTGCAGGGCATTGTTCTCATACTCTTTCGCATCCACAGGCATTTTACCATAGCCAATCCAACGACCAGTATGGCTGTGGAAGGTGACATGAATCCAAAGATTCCAGTACAAACCTGTCCGCCTGCAGGTCCATATCATTCTCCGATCACGTGGAAGCAGTGCAATGTCTGAAAGTGTGCAAATACAGGTCAACAGCTTGAATACATCACAGATGAGAATGTGATCTCAGTGGCTTTGACAGTGGCATCATTGGTGTTAGTATTCCAGAAACTGCTGATCTCCTGGGATTTTCACAATAGTTCCAGGCGTTTACACAGAATAGGAAGGAAGAAAGAAAAAGAAAAAGAGTGGCAGCTTTGCAGGCAGAAAGCCTTGTTGACAAGAGGGGACAGATGAGAGTGGCCACACTGAGTCCAGCTATTCTATAGGTGTTGGTGCCTTTCAGCCACTACAAATGAAGTCAAAGTGATTAGTCAGCACTTTTTCTGTCCATTTGAACACTTCAATTGAACTCAGACGCCTGTGAATTGAAGGTGATCTTAGTTCGGCTCGGTTAAATGCCATTTTGCAGTTCGTTTTACTTGTGGGTTGATTGAAAATACGTCCACCATATTGGTGCACGCAAGCCTGGACTGAAAACAAATAATCATAAAGAGATGGGTTAATGTTTTTTTATTAGATGAAATGCTGTAAACAGTTACAGTTACTTAGATCTATGATATCCAGTGTGTGATATAAACGTTAGGCTCACATGCACTTAATTAATAATAATTTAATATTTTATTCTTAGAAGAACATTCGTCAATCATGGATTTGGCTTGTTTTCCGAGCTACTCCTGTAATGTCCTATCATTTTACTTACATAAAATAAATTGCTCTATTTCAGGTCAGAAAACAGCATTCACTATGAAATACAATGGTACCTCGGCATACAAACGCCCAGCTTCAAGAATTTTTCACCTTAAGAACTGGAATTTTGCAAGAAAGCATTTTCGCCATCCAAGCAACCAAACCAAGCCAAACTGAACGCCGGCTAAGCTTAAAACTTTTTTGCGTCAATGAAAAGCCAAGCGAACTCATTTTTTTTTTTTTTTGCATTTTGTGCATAATTTAGTGAAGACATAGTACTATGGGTCCCATGCATGCGATCAAGGATGGTAGCAAGAAGAAAAGTGAGACAATTTCAAATTAGTTTTTTAAACTTGCCGGTGCCAAGAGGAATCATAAATTAAAGTTAAATGAGGTTTAATGTCTAAGTATTATATAAAATATAATTATAGTGTTAAAAATTGGTAATATTGGTAAGATTTTCGAGTGGCTGAAATGGATTATCTATATCTACATTATTTCCTATGAAAAAAATGCATTTTGCAATACAAAATTTTTTGTCTCCGGAACGGATTACATTTGTATGAAAGGAACCACTGTACAGAAAAAAGTGCATCTTTATTCACTAATTATTGACTGCCAGTGGGACACTGGTGGTTAATCCCCTTGTTACATTTAAAAGTTTTATAGTCAAATATTACTATAATACAGTATAAATAATATGGGGATAATACTGTAGGGATGGGAATCTCCAGGGCCCTCGCGATACGATATTATCACGTTACCTTAGGGCTGATTCGATTTCTATTGCAATTCTAGTATAAAGTATCACGATTCTAGAAATATCACAATATTTTTTCTGACTTTGTAACAATACTATACAAACTTAGCAAATAATTGGTTCCTAACACCCAGGATGCTATGCTGTGTGAATAGTTTAGAGTGCACCACCTGCAGGATTGTAGAGGAATGCAAAAAGCCTGTAAATACAGTTAAAATTTTATCTTAAAACATGATTCAGCCAAATGAAAAAATCATGATGTATCTTTGAATATTTTTTTCCCCCATCTCTAGTATAAAGTGAGATTCATTTATTCATATACAGGGTCGCAGAAAGCCTGGAGCATATACGAGGAGACATCAAGTACAATGTGGGTTACACCATAGACAGTGTGCCAATCCATTCACACACTACAGGCAATTTGGGAACACCAGTTGATCTAAACTGCACGTCTTTGGACTGTGGGAGGAAAACGGAGTGCCCAGACACCAATAACGGGGATAACAAGCAAAGTTCATGCACACATGAATGTGTGTGTTACACTTAGATCATATACCATTATGGTGCTTATATGAAGCACCCAGTTTACTTGTCGTTGCTTACAGGCCAGTCTTGTTATGGCCACAGTGTTGGCATTGGCATTAACCAGGGCTGATGGCCCATAATCCAAAGCCCATAAAAGTTCTGAGAGCTCCACAGGAACCACATCAGAGCTGTAGTGGACCAGAAAAAAAAACGAGTCCTCTTTAAAATGAACTCGTGATGTGACACAAAAAGTGTTTTATCTGTTGGTAGAATTTTTTAGCATCTGCTTCAAGAGGACTGTGTCTGGTCCAATTAAAAAAAAAAATCAAAATAACCCTAAATCAAATAACTATAACTGCATCTCAGAACACAAAACACGTCAATGCCAAGTTCTGGTGAGACTGAAGCCTCAGGAGTAGGTGTAGCCTCACTTTTCTGTATTGTTTGTATAGAGTAGCTGGAAAAACAAACCTATGACCATTACTTCAACAAATAATTAAACTGTAAATGCAAGACTGGCACACAGATGGGGCAGGGGTAGCTCAGTGATTGAGGCATTTGATACAGATCAGAAAGTCCCAGATTCAAACCCCAGGGCCACCGAATTGCCTCTGTTGGGCTCTTGAGGAAGGCCCTTAAACTACTCCGATGTCGTTTTTCGGTAAGAACATCTGCCAAATCCTGTTAATGTAGATTCGCCAAATATGTTGGACATATGCTCATTCCACATATATGAGCTTTTTGAACATCCTAATCATCAAGGTCAGGTATTGATTTCAAGAAAGGAGGCCTGGTTCTTCCACTCCATTCAAGACCTGTCTTCCAAGACCTACCTAGATTTGTGCACACAGGCATCATCCTGGAACATATTTGGGTTAGGTTCCATCCTTCTTTGTAAGGAAATAAAATTATAAAGCTACATAATATTGTGTGATTTTTACTTCATGGCAACAGTTTGAAGAAGGCCCATATATCGACATTATGGTCAAGTGATGGTCCCATTCATTTTTATTTATTTTTGCCACATAGGATAGATAATCTGTTTGGCCCTGGTGCCTGGGCTAGAGCTAATTTATTTCCTAGATTCATTTAAATAAGGCTAAACCAATGTTTAGATAGATAGCTTAAAAACTTTTGATTGACAGTGTGTCCCAAGACAGACTGCAATGGTGCTGATGGGCTGCAAAAGGCAGAGCAGTAATGAAATGAAACAGTGTAGTACCCTGGTGGGTTCCTGCTCTCCTCTATTCTGCCCCACCAATTCCCTCATTTCCCTTCATCTATATCTTCACAATCACTGTGTGAAAAGCCTGGCCCCTTATCTCTGCTCCAACCCTGCACACCTGCGGCGCTGATGAGGGGAACTTTCTGCTCCACTTCCTCCTGTATCGCCTCCATCCATCACTTCATCTCACACACACACACACACACACACTTCATGTTTCTTTCTATTGCTTTAGAGTTACTCTAACTTTCTTTCACATAGCACAACGCGGGATGTCTCACGGTCTCACAAGCATCACTAGATTATTCCTAAGAATTATTATTAGAACAGAATATGAGTTATTATATAAGTAACAAAGTTGAACTACCTTTCAAGCCCATGCAACTACCTTTTTTAAAGGACATGGATGATGGATGATGGACATGGATGATGGACGATCTGTAGCAAGGAGCAACAGTTAGTTACAAGCAAGCAGTCTGATTGGACGGGAGGCATTCCATAAGTGGTGTTAATAGAGCACAACAGCACTGGGATGTTTAACTATATGTATCACTCCGCATCGCAGCTGTTCCAATAATCATTAAATCACACTAGCTGTCAGTCGACGTGTGGGTGAAAGGAGATCGGTATGGTCAACCATACTGAGGGGAGAGCAGCTGTCTACCAAAAACTACATTTAAACCAGTTACAGAAGCATTTTCAGCAGGAAAAAACATTTCGACTTCTTAACAATCACTTCTAAGTTGTTCCGAAATGTCTCTGTACCTCTGTGTTCTTTTATTCATGGCTACAAAGCTAACACAAGGCTGAATCCGAAATCGCTCTTCAAGCTTTGATCAATGGCCCTACTTGGTATATGGGGTAAGGGATTGTACACCCTAGCACACTAACTTTCCTTTTAACACTATTTGGGATTTAACTGGCGACCCCAGAAGATAACAGAGCTGATATTCTAAAGCAGAAGAAGTAGCAAAGTAAAGAGAAACTTACGAGATTTACACGACTGTCCACCACCTCCATGGTTTATTCTCCTCACCTTTGTGCTACATACTGCCAGTAAGAATTTAAAACTAGTCCTCGTTTCTACGACCGCATCACAGCTGTGCTGATATTCATCACAACAGCACTCCCTCTTGTGTGATGTTGCTCAATGTATGGTATATGGCAACCTTTTTTACCATCTAATATCATTTTTAATGAGAGCACACCAGCAAGGAATAGAACTTTATGGTAGTCCATGAAAGATAAACAAAGATCCTATGAGAGAAACTGAGAACTCTTCCCTTGCTTACCAGCAGAGTAAGCAAGGGAACTGGTGACTGATACAACTGATACATTCACCAGAATACACTTTCGGGTTACTTTCTGGTGCTTTCATATATATATATATATATATATATATATATATATATATATATATATAAAAGCAGATCGAAGTCGAAATAATAATAAACAAGAAACTTTGAGCACTGAAAACACCCAAAAAGACAAGATGTAGACAAATCTACATTAAATCAATTCTGATAACATGATTCCCGCAGCAGTATGTTCTAAAGCTAATAAATGCCAATACTCACATTTTTAGCCGACAGAGCAGTGTAGAAAACTGTACTTTACCCACAGACTTGTGTGTGTATACTTGTGTGTTTTTGTACAGTAAGTGCAATAAAGGATATGGGCTGGCCACCAGGCGGATGCACCAGCTGCGCGGACACGTCGTCTGTTTCAAACAGAAGAAAACGACTGGTGCCAGCTCCGGATAAGGCACCACCACGGCACTTAGCTCGCTGCTCGCTTCGTCTTCCACTTCCTGCACCGCAGACCCCGCCTCTTCATGCGCCAGTCGCCCCACCTCTTCATCGATTGCTGCCTCCCATCCAGGAGATGGAACGGGGTCTGGCCTGGAATCAGCTCCCGGGGAGGACACGCCCACCGCTGTAGGACGCTCCTCCTCAGTCATCATGGCAGGTAAACTTTATGCTGTGAAAGGAATAAAGAGAGGAGAAGAAGAAAATCACTATGACGCAAGAAAAAAAAATCCATAAGAAGCTGGCGTTTTAGAGCTGATAATAAGTAGCAGTGTCGTCAAACCTTTTAGAGCGAATTCAGAATTGCAGCAGCAATATCACTTTTGTATGCTGTATTCTGGTTTGTTGTATTGGTGCCTAGTTCAGAGTGTCGGTAGAGCTTTTGTGAAGTTGCAATGCGTTAAATTACTGTTACCGGTTGTATTTTCTCTGGTGCGCTCTGCAACCGTGCTCCTGAATTGTGTTGTGTTTTGTAGCTTGCCTGTACAGCAGAATTATCTGCTATTGTGCTACATGCAACAGTTTTTTTTTTCTTTTCTTTTTTTTTCCCCAGGTAGGAATACATTAAGATTCACTACCATGGACAAAACAGAATAGGCAGCATTTAATCCTATCAAAAACTGCGAAAATGGTTTATTTTACTCATTGTATTTCTAAAATTATATATACAGTATGTGGTGATTTGAATTGGTAGAGTAATAAAGTAATTTAAATGATAATACTCACACTTGAGTGAGCAGCCTAGTCCCTGTTTTGTCTCTGGGGAAGAAAATGGGGCCCTACAGCTTAAAAAAATCATTATAAATTATAGAGATCATTTCGTTCGAGTTTTTAAGCAAGACATAAATAATAATATATTGGTTTGACTGTAAATATATACACCAATATACCTATAACATTAACCCCACAAAATATTAACACATTAACATTGGTGACAGGACATGGACACCCGTCTATGCTCATCCATGCCTAAGGCTATCCTGTCTGGTCCAATCCCATAGAAAAGCCACTGCAGAACAAATCCCTGAAAAAAAGTCGATGCTGGCTCCGATACACACAATATCAGGACAACTAGTGCACCATGGCAAGTCATGCACAGTACCCAGCAGGCGAAAAGCCCAGGACTGTGAAAGCAGCCTCCAAACTCTCAGATCCCACTCCAATCGAGCACCTATGGGACTCCCCAGAGAAAAAAAAGTCTGATGCATGGAGGTCCCACCCTGCAACCCAGAGCACCCAAAGGATCTGCTGCTAACGTCCTGCTGCCAGACACCACAGCACACCCCCAGAGTGGAATCATACCCTGAAGAGCCAGAGCTGCCCAGATGACACAAGGGGAACCCACGCAATATTGTACATAATGTTTTGCGTTTTAATGTTTTGCGTTTGCAGTTTAGTGTTTCTAGCATAAAAGTTTAATCCAATATGGTCATGGGGTCATTGGCCACATGCTTTAGAGCAGTGGTTCTCACCCTTATTCCTGGAGGACCACCGTCTTGCATATTTTGTGTGTTTTGTGTAAGAAAAGGCCGTTAATTACTTGATTAGTTGAGTGCTGGAAGCTGAGAATGCATTAAAATGTGCATGGCAGTGGTCCTCCACTGCTTTCTTCAACTCCAGTCTCAGAGGGCCAATAGCCAGTGGCCAGCACATCATCTACACCACTTAGACTCATCGTCTATACCACTTTATCCTGTAAATACTGTAGAGTCGCAGAGGGCCTGGAGCCTATCTCAGAACACTGAGAGCAAGAGGCGAGGTACACCCTGGATGAGGTTCCAATCCATTGTAGAGCACACACATGCACACTCACTCACAAACTCATTCTCACCTCTACAGGCAATTTGGGATTGCTAATTAGACTAATCTGCATGTCTTTGGACTGTGGGAGAAAACTGGAGTACCCGGAGGAAACCCAACAAGGACAGGGAGAACAGGCAAACTTCATGCACACAGACCCAGGAATCAAACCCGGGCCATGGAGGAGCAAGGCAACAGTGCTAACCACTAAGCCACTGCGCCGCCTTCTGTTTAAACAAAGCTCCAAAAATTCAACTATTCTGTTAATTACCTGGTTCACTGGATGTGCTTATGTATTGGTGAATTACAAGCTGTGCTGCACACTGGCACTGAAGGACTACAGTTGAAGAACCCTCCTTTGGAGAGTAGTACAGCAAATAAATGAACTTTTCATTTTAGTGCCCCTGGAGGATATAATGTCATAAGCATTTTTAAATGGCAGCCAAAAAACATTTTGGCAGCCACAGTGTGACAAATGTGAAACGCCTCTGAAGGTAAGTTTTTTAATTTGTTCATGTATTTTTCACACAGATCCTGATGTACTTGTCTACAGAGTCAGCAGTGACCCAATTAAACGTAAAAATATATATTTTTAAAGAATATTATTTTATAACTTTCTGTAGGAGTGCTAAAGTGAAAAGTGGTCAAAGTTTTTTGGATTTCCTTTAATACATTGCAGCACAGTCCTCTCACCACATGTTACAGTAATTCTCCTGACGCAACAGTCAGTATTTCTTTGATCTCATTGAAATCCTTCTGATTACAGATTCCAATTTAACTGTTTACACAGATGCTGATCTGCTATGATGTGTGTTTACATGCTCAAAGCATTTAATCAGAATGAACATTTCTTACATGCAAAACGTGGTTCATACACAAAGAATAAGGACAAGAAGCTCATCCATCTTTAAGGTTACAGTAAATCAGGCATCTTTTCTGGGAAATCATGGCTTTTGCGTTTTGAACCATTACAGGAATTCAGTCTTATCTACAGTATGATTGGTTAGATGATTTAATATGTGTGAAAATGTGATCAGTGTCCCTTCCTCAGTCAGAGACCCTGTGGATGAAAGTCTGAAGTAAAGACTGGTGGGAGAGAATTGGGAGAAATTAGTTTACTGATCAGGAAGAGCAAAATTTCCCTCCTGAAAACTCATGATGTTATCTAATGTTACCCCTCTGTGGGGTAAACATCTACAGAAATGTATATATTTAATAATAATAATAATAATAATAATAATAATAATAATCATGCATTTTATTTATATATAGGTGCCTTTTTGGTCACCCAAGGTTGCCATCAAGATCAAACCAATGATAAATTAAAAGATTAAACAAGATAATATTAAGAAAAAGTGATTGAAATTTTTTTAAATGAAACAAGAAACATTGTCATAATTTAAATAGACATTTAAAAACAAATGACGATTCATAAGTAGATTTAAATGGAGATTTGTGTGCAACCTTAAGTACATCATGTAGGATAAGCTCTTCTGAATTAATGGGTCCTAAGTTGAGGTTTTAATTTGGTTGGAGAACCTACGTTACAGATGTTTCAGGGGAGAGAATTCCAGAGACGAGGAGCAGTACAGCTAAAGGCTCTAGAGCCCATGGCGGTCAGGCAGAAAGGGGGAATAACAAGGAGCCTTGATGAAGAAGAGCGAATAGTGCGAGAGAGGTATAGAACTGAATGAGCTCTGATAAGTTAGGGGGAGCGAGATTATGAAGTGCCTTACATGTGAGGAGAAGCATTTTAAACTCTATACTGTATTTGATGTGGAGCCGGTGGAGTTGTTGAAGGGTGGGGATAATGCAATGCTTTAAAGTTGTTTGGGTTAATATAGTGTTTGAGTTCTGGATAAGTTGGGGTTGTATGTAGGAGTTTCTGAGGTAGCCCAGTTAGAAGCGAATTACATTAATCAATATGAGAGGTGACCAGTACACGTACAGTATGAGAGTGGCAGCAGTGTGTGGAGTAAGGAGCGGGTGAAGATGAGAAATGTTACGTAGCTGGAGGTAACATAACCTGCAGATATTAGATGTTTATATGGGCCTCGAAGGACAAAGTGACATCAAGGATGACGCCCAGGTTTTTGACCTGAGGAGAGTGAGAAACTGAGGGACCATCGATGCAGAGTGAGAAACTGATGGACCATCGATGCAGAGTGAGAAACTGATGGACCATCGATGCAGAGTGAGAAACTGTTGGACTTGGATATGGTGGATTTTATTCCAACAAGAGACAAACGTTCAGATCAATTGTTGGATAATAATATTTACTTTATTGTTCAAGTTAAGCCTTTATCTGTCACATATTACTGGACATTGAAATATTTTCTTTGCATATCCCAGAGTAACTGGGGTCAGAGTTCAGGGTAAGCCATGATACATCACCCCTGAAGTAAACAGGGTTAAGGGCCTTGCTCAAGGGCCCAACAATGGCAACCTGGTGGAGCTTGGGCTCGAATCACTGATCTTCCGATTAGTAACTCAGTCCCTTAGCCCTCTGAGCTACCACTGCCCCTGTCAGACCGTTCAGATTGAGGTAATTTTTATTTGGACTGGGTATTATTTTAATTATTGGTGGAATATTAGTGCACAAGTAAACATACCTACTGAGGCTGGAAGAATTGACGATCTGGTCTAGAAAGCAATCAGCCCTATCCTTGTTCCTTCATACCATTCTGTGTATTTTTTCTTAAAACCATTGATGTGTTTGGTTTAAGGAAAATTCTCTTAACTAAGCCATTGTATGACCAAAAAAATCTGGTCCGGCTGCCAAATATGAATCCTCATATCAATGCCTTTTTTATCTTTGAAAGTCACGCTAGCCCATTTATACCATCCGCCTCTGGCTCAAAACAAAAATAAATTAATAAATAAATAGAACTGATATACTGTATAATGAGAAGCAGCAAATGAATGAATTCTCCAGACTGGAAGCTGTGTTGCTCAGTAAAGCTGGTGAGTGTTTAGTTAAACCTTATAGACCTTTTAATCAATTTACATTAATTTCACACTTTCTATGCTAAATCTCTATGTGCATTTGTGTGTCAGTGTGTGTAGGCACAAGCGACCGTAAACAAGCTTCAACCCTGGAATGATTAGCTTAGCTTAACGTTAGTATCTCCCTGGAGGCCTTGGCGACTATGCCCGCCTAAAGCTAAGTCTGCTTAATTCTAACATGCCACATGTAAGATTCATACTAATTGCTTTGTAAAATGCAAAATGCTGTACCACACAAAGTCTAGAGAGACTCCATGATTTCTCGTGCCATAGTACCCCTTGACAGGCAGCCTAGACTTCAAGTCCCAGCCAGTGAGGATTGGGACACAGCCATCTGTTGTCTGTTGTTCAAAGGCTTCATCACAGCACATGGAAGATCTAAAAGCCTCGGCTGTTCACATACTGCCGGTCATATTCACGGACACCTCCACGCTGGACCTTCGCCTTATCGTTCATTCAGCTGAGCCAACTTCAGAGATTAACTACATACCAAATGCCACCTAGGACTATAAGGATTTTTTTTCAATGTTTGCTCAGTTTGCTTGCAACATTCTTGGTTTGATTGTTTAATGGGTCATGATGGGGTTCACACAAACTCGCACACTCTCACACATATCTATAGACTCTATGGTGACCAAATGCTTTAATAAACGTCATAACACCACAAAGACTCACAATGACAGTCCACACATTTTCAATTCTAAATGTCCATTGTCAATGTGATCTAAACCACCTTAATATTGCGAAGGTTGCCCATGTGCTTCTCATGTGTGTGAGGGGGTTGGCATACACTGTATTAGATAGCTCATCTGTTGTTCCAGATCCAGTCTATCAAGTCGAGGTTCTATCAAGTGTTTAATGTCACCTAAATAAAAGTGACACCTTTATTAAAAGCTAAAATTAATCAAGCGAGCACGTCACAGGCTTAATCGCTAACATCTGCGCCGTTAGCCAATCAGCCGCTGAGGAAGCGACGCTGTCAGGAAGAAGTCTTGCTTGCTTCATTTACCTGTAGCAGGAATTAGATTTGGATTCGGGGTAAAGCTGACAGCCTTACATGCGTGCATGCACACATACACACACACACGGAAGTAATGTCTGCTTCATGTTTAGCTGTTCAACAGGAGGAATGCACCGAGTGATCATAACTATACTGATTCATTGGGCTCATTTACACTCGTCTTTGACTACTGTGTGAATTTACGATTGTGGTACCGTTAAGCCCTTAAAACTATAAAATCAAACAAAAGCCCTATTCGGACGGGACTAGTTTTACAGGGGGTCGTTAGAGAAATTTCTGTTTCACAGACGTACTTTGTG
>JAOVVA010000012.1:4332767-4349448 GCA_028565275.1 Leiocassis micropogon | reverse complement strand
CAACGCCCACATGTAAAACACAGACACTCCTACCTCCGTAATAAACACGGAGATGTTAGTCCCATCCGAATGCATACGTGAAATGACAGACGTCATCTGACAAAAATTAAAACTCAAACGTCGTTTGAAAAACTAGTCCCGTCCGAATAGGGCTAAAGAAACAATGATGTCCGATTTTCCTGCACTCCCATGCACTTTCCATCCTGTCACACTGGTGCATATTTCTCTCAAATAACAAAAAGCTCAAACAATAGAATTGTCCTGTGTGTAAATACAGTAAAAAAAAAAATGAGTGTACATTCTGAAAAGTCTTGTGTTTGCCTCGTATAAATAGGATTATTCCGTCTAGCTGATATCGCCCGTTTGCAGCGTTGGTGTGACGAGACTGCAGTCTGTACGTCCTGTATAACACACTCACGTACACACACACACACACACACACAGAGGTGAAGATGAATCACGGGAGTTTATAATAGCTAACGCTTTGTGCTGATAAGTAAGTCTGCCCTGCAGTCCCAGCACCGCTACTAAATCCTCTTATTGTCAGACACATACAGACAGTCACGCAAACACACAAAAAGAAGGAAAGTTTTCACTGATCCTGATCCCATCGCACTCCTACACGATCACCTGCAGGTAGAGGTGAAGGAAAAAAACGGCAGATGAATATAGATAGGGGACAAAGCGAAACGAGGCAAAGTGAAAATACTAGATAACTGTTTTTCAATATTGATTTGAGACACTGCAAAGGACTAACCCTACGAAAGGCGGTCATAAAATTGATATCATGCTAAGAAAAAATAATGTAATGGAGACGAACATTGGCTAAGTACTTCTCTACATATCCGCCTCCTAAGGCCACGCACGTCTCCAAACGATAGATGAGCTGGTAGAGACCGTCTTTGAAGAAGCCTTCGCCTTGGCTCTTGAGGACGAGGAAGTTCCGCCTCGGTAATCAATTCGTCATCACCAAACACTCGCCAAAGTGTTTTTTTTAAGGAATGGAAGAAGATGAAGTCAATAAGTGCAAGGTCAAGGGAAAAGGGGGATGAGGCAGAATTTCATACCTGAAGTCGCCCGAAAGTTCCACAGTTTTTGTGAGCAGGTATGCTGTCATGATGAAGGTTCACGTAAATTTTTTTTCAACTGAGTGCGCTAATTTGGTTTTGACCCTCTAGCGGCATCGTGCGGAACTATACCACGGGTATATGGTCATGATCGTACTTATTTCCAAAGACATAATTTGGGCAAGCCTGAAAATTTACAAATCCTTTTAATTAAGGGGATATATCTGTGATACTTGTGAAACTTGGCAATGACTTTAGGTAAAAAAAACTTTCTTTAGATCCACGTCCAAGAGGTTCTGATTTGATCAGCAGTTCTGCCTGAAACGTCTGAGAAGTTCCCTTTTGAACTCGATATGCATTGACACAATACTGGAAACAATTCCTTACATTTTCAGCAATCAGGAATGTTCTGTGTGTTTTTTGTTGTTGTTGTTTTGTTGATGATAGGGTAGTATGGCCAGCCAAATTAAAAGAAGAAAAGGAAAGAAACCTGTGAACTGCATTGACCATGCATTGCAATTAAATTTTATTTCAAATAGAGTGTCAGAGCTCTGTTATTACTGTCAGCAGGAATTCTGAACTTGTAAGTGCAATGTTTCTTCACACTGACTTTATGACTTCTTTATGACTTCTTTTTGTTATTATTTCCATTTTTTTTCATAACCACCCCTCGTCTGTTCAGGCTAGCAAGCGACATGTCGTCATCATCTGTAGTTTTCCTTCTGTGAATGTTTTTACAGAGAAACATGAAATTTAAGATGAAATTATAGTAGCTAATATACTGTACACTTGCTTGCAAAAAATCCCTAAAGTACTTAATGACAAATGACTGTAAATAGTCCTCTCATCCATATGGAAATGAGGTTTTCTTAAGTTAATGCATCAAACTAGCTTTTCTGGCATATTAGCGAAGCAAGGTACTTGCATGCTTACCAGAAGAAGAAATCTAATCGCTAATGCTTTCATTTTAGCCTTTTTTTTTTCTATAAGCATTCAATTATAGATTGCACCTGTCCATCACTGCTTTATCCTGTATACAGGGTCGTGGGGGCCTAGAGCCTGTTCCAGGAGACTTAGGGTACGAGGCGGGGGACACCCTGTATGGGGTGCCAATCCATCGCAAAGCACACCCCCATACAAACATTTACACACTACAGGCAATTTGGGAACACCAATTAGCCTAACCCGCACAGACCTGAGGCGGGATTCGAACCCTCGACCCTGGATGTATAAGGCGACAGTGCTAACCTCTAAGCCATGTGCTTAAAATTTAATAAGACACAAAAAAATGTGAAAAATGTTTTGTTTTTTTTGCTGCATAGCTCATACACACTTGCACGTATGCACACGAAACTCGGTACACATTTAGAGCTCACTGAGCCAAACAACTTTCGCACTGCATGTCCTGTGCTCAACTCAACAGGAAGTCAGTTATTTTGGGTTTTCTTAACACACTCAAATAACACACCCGGATTGGCGATGGCTTAGGGTGCTTGAGCCCGTCATCGCTGCTTGCAACTATATTTAGATTTAGTTTCTTTTATCACTTATATTATGTATGAGTGTGTGTGTGCTTGTGCCCTGCAACGGGTTGCCACCTCATCCAGGGTGTACTCCGCCTTGTGCCCTGGGATAGGCTCCAGGCAACATGTGACTGTACAAAGGATAAGTGGTATAGAGAATGAATGGATGGCCAAAGCATCAACACTGGAGAATGCTTCTCAAAGAAAGCTGTTAAATAAACATCCCCTGATCAACAATTACACATTTTTCTGTCAAAACTACAAAAAATTTTACGGAGGTGAAATGAAACTGGATTGACCAATGCAATGTGCAATATTACTAGTTACCTCACATTTGTATTCCGCATGAGGGTAATTTTTTATTTAATAGATCGTTAATTTGTTCGGTGAAAAGCAGAAATTAAATTTATATTACTCTTGGTGCCAACAATTACATATCATGGTGAACAGACTGAAGGAAACAAGCCTTGCCTTTTAATTAAGGGGATATCTGCGATACTTACAAACTTGGCAAACGACTTCATGTGGAAAACTTTCTTTAGGACCACGTCCAAGGGGTTCTGATTTGATCAGCAGTTCTGCCTGAAACGTCTGAGAAGCTGCCTCTTAAACTCGATATGCATTGACATAATTTTGGACACAATTCCTTAGATTTTCAGCAGTCAGGAACGTTTTGTGTTTTTTCTTTGTTGTTGTTTTGCTGATGATAGGGTAGTATAGCCAGCCAAATAAAAAAAAAAGAAAAGAAAAGAAAGGAAAACCTGTGAACTGCATCGACCATGCATTGCAATTAAATCAAATTTCAAATACAGTGTCGGTGCACTGTTATTACTGTTACCAGGAATCCTGAACTTGTAAGTGCAATGGTTTTTCATGCTGATTTTTTTATTTCTTTTTATTATAAAACTTTTTTACAATTACATTATGGGAACCAAGTTCCATAGTTAAGATACTGATTTGTAAGACTGTACGATTTGATTCCAGGCTTTGGGTGGTTTCTGTATTGGCTTGAAATTTTTTTATTGCAATTTTATTTGTTTACATATTTGTCGTGACTAAGAATTTTCTTTTTCACATGCATATTTGACCCAGAAGTCATTTCTTGTTTAAAAAAATATTCTGAAGCCTAACCATTCCCTATCCATCCATCCATTTAGAAACCTCTATAGTCCATCTAGGGACTGTAGAGGAAAATGTGGTTGTATATATTCCCATGTTTATGATCGTTTTAGAACCTCTGGTCAACATTCACATTCACTATGAGCAATTTGGGAATGCCAAGTAGCCTAATCTGCTTGTCTTTAGACTGTGGGAGGAGGAAAGCCACCAAGCATGGGGAGAACATGCAGATTCCATGCACACAGACGCCAAGGGAGGAATCAAACCTGGACCCTTGAGGTGCAAAGCGACAGTGCTGCCCACTAAGCCACTAATTCCACCAACTTATGTATAGTCTCAAAAATCTTTTTGATGGTTGTCGGTCTCCATCTTGACTCATCTAGATGTATTATGAAGCCCTTGCCTTGAGCCCAATATTATGAAGCCCTTGTCTTGAGCCCAATATTATGAAGCCCTTGCCTTCGGCTTCATAATATTGGTCTTGATAACAGTGGTTGGTAATCAATTGGTCACATGCTAGCGTCATTTAAAATATAGAGGAATGATATTTAGGCAGGTGGCATGGTGGCATAATGGTTAGTACTGTCACCTTGCACCTTCAGGATTGGGAGTTCGAATCTCTCCACTTTTCCTGTGGGTTTTAAGTTTGCATGTTGTCCCCATGATTGCTGAATTTGCTCCAGGTACTCTGGTTTCCTCCCACAGTCCAAATATATACTGTCACAGTTGACTGGTGTTTCCATATTGCCTGCAGTGTGTGACTGGTTGTGAGTGTACTTGCATATGCTTTGCAATGGGTTTGCACCCCATCCATGATGTACCCTCTTTGTGCCCTAAGCAACATGGGATAGGTTTGAGGACTCCATGACCCTATACAGCAGTGATGACCAGCACTGATCTTGAGAGAGCTGCAGCCCTGCACGTTTTCCAGTTATCCATGCGCTACTTACTGCTGATTCTTTTGATCAGCTGTGTTCAATCAATCAGAAGCTGGAAGATACTATCTTAGATGAGGGTAGAGAGGAGGAAAGAAAAGTGAATTAGTTTCTTCTGGCTTCTGATTGACTGAATATGCCTGAATCAGGAGTGAGTAGTGCAGGGATAATTGGAAAACATGCAGGACTGCAGCTCTCAAATAGCAGGGTTGACCACCCCTGGATAAGCGGTATACAGAATATTATGGGTGGATGGATATCTAGGCACCCAGAGTGGATTCAGAGCATGAGCACAAGAGCTGACGTTGTACTTTGACCTAAATCAGACATCTCAGCTGGAAAAAAAAAAAACCTCTCGAGTCTTTCATGGGAAGGGAAGTGTGCTCATGTTACCTTTCAGAAGGACACTGTTTGAATCTCACGCAATGAAGTGTGGCCTTTTGGTCATGGTTCTTTTCTTGAGTACTCGGAAGGGATTTTCACCGGATTTGTAAAAGCTTCGCAAGGAAGGAGTAGAGTAGGGAAGTGTCCATTTTGTGTCCAAAGTGTCCTGATGCCTGAATTCCTTCATGTCCAAAGAAATGATTTTTTCCCCCCCTTTTGAATAGAGTGTGTCTTTACCTTATAAAACACAAAAGATACATTGAGTGTTTTACTTGTTGCTGGAGAACTTGCAAGTTTTCTAATAACAGCAGAGCACTGCTTTGCTCTCACGCACAGAGATTGCGTTTCTGTTTGTATTCGACATCATGTCCCCCGACTCTGACTGCACACATAGCAGATGCATCCCCTTTATCACGACTCTAAAAAAATATGCTGCACCTGCCTCACGCAGAAAATTAGCTTGAAAATCTAGCTGGGACAAGAAACCACCAGAATCTGCCCAAATCTCATGTCTTGGGAGTCTTGGGTTTCCGAGATTAGAATATCACAATCCACGACACTGACCTGGTCTATGTAAAGACACACACACACACACACTTTAGAGGTGCCAATACAGTCTTATCCTTGCAGCCAATATCGTCTATTTGTGCTTAGTCTATTTGTACACAATCAAATGGCACTACACACACACTCTTTCCTTTGTAACACACACCAGGGGGAGAACTATTCATCCAACACCTGGACCTTAGAACACACGCAGCCAAAAATTCTGAGAGCTAGAGAGAGAGAGAGAGAGAGAATTTGTTAATGTGTAACATAAAGGAACATAATAAAAAATGGTAGAAGAAGGAACACAGGATGAAATGAATAAGAAATATCATGCATGTGTGTCTGTGTGTGGGCTGGAGGGTATATAATGGGGTGGGGACAGTGCTTTGTTACTATTCAGATGAAAGCTGTTACAGAACTGAATAGAGCTGCCCTTTATGTCAAAGCTCACCATCTACAAAGAATAAGATCTCTCCACGAAGCCCAAACACAATCAAACGACCCGCGGCTACATAATAGCCATTTAGGATCATGGGATTGAGTTTTTTTTTTTTTTTAATCCAACCAAAATTGTTTCATGAATCTGTCTTGCCCCTGAAAATCCACAAGAGATCTGTCTATAAGGTTTCACATGAACAAACACGGTTTTCGCTCTCTCCTTCTTTCTCTTTTTCAAAACTAGCTTTATTTCTCTATATAATCCCCTGCTACACTAATGCACTTATCCAAGCATTTCACTTGTGCTTGGACACTATTAAGGTAGAAAGTTTTCTCAGTACGCTGGAGCCATGATCAGACTTCACATCCGAAATCCTGGCCTCCCAGGAATTCCTTGTGTGGGAACTCATGGTGTTAGGATCTCATAGCTCCAAGATACAGTTCTGAGTTCTAGCTACTGTTCCACCCATATCCATGTGTGTACTCTAGCTTAGGTATGACTATGTTACATATAGCACTTTCAACAGTGGTCACTGTCTTTTGGAAATGTTTAGTGTATAGTTATAAGTTATAAGTTGTCAGTTTGTCCCTGATGAGCAAGCCGGGTATGACCGTGGCGAGAAAAAACTCTCTGACATTGCAGTAAGAAGAATCATTGAGAGGAATCAGACTCAACAGGAAACCCATCCTCATCTGAATAATATCAGATACTATGAACCTAAATCCGTCCCTGGTATATCTGTGTTTTATAAGACAGGAAAGTTGTCCAATTTAATATATCATTTTTGTTGCTGGAGAGTCGGGTACAAAATTGTTGTCTGCAGTGGACTGGCACATTTTGACATATATGTACTTGCCTTGAGCTTACAAATGTTATTGATCCAACACAACTCTGACCAGGATCAAGTGTCCACTAAAGCTAAGTAATTTGCTTTCATAGGCTAAACCGAACAAAAAAATTTTGTCAGTCTCTTTAATAAAAAATGTCTATAATGCTGATGTCCTTTATATTCATTTCCTCATACATGTTGATTAATGCTAATGACACAAGGAATTCCACATTAACGGCACAATAAAAAAAAAAGACAATTAGTTCGTGAAACAATGTCTCCCAAATGTACTGTCCAAAATTTTTCAGTATTACAGCTCAAAAGCATTAGATATCAAAGATACAATGTCTTTCTCTTGACATGGACAGGGTGCCATTGCTCCCCCCTCTTAATTTTCTCCATAATTTAGTCATGTCCCATTTCCACTCGATGTGTTAGGGCACTGCCACATTACATCATATTAGGGCACACCCACATCAGTGACAGTGAGGCCACCGACCACATCTTTTCAAACTGTGGTCAATGCATCGTTAGTGAGCGGCATAGGAAAGCTATGTTTGATCCCTATCTCAGCGCTATCTGCTTGGTTAATTGCTAATTGGTTGTCACCCTGATTGATGTGGAAGTGTGAGTGTGCCAACCCTCCCCCCTGAGAGAGTGTGACCAATCTGCACTCTTTAATCTCCTGCCTACAGATGGTTGTAGCATCACTTGGAAACTTTATCGCAGTGCCACACATGAGTGTCCTAGGGTGCCATTAGTTTTGCTTTTATCAAATAACTCGCCTTATTTGTTTAGAATATAATGCAAATCGTAGGCATAATATGACTGTAAACAAGACAGTTTTACAAAATTGTTACTAAATAAATAAATACTACTTAATTACTGAAAAAGTAAAAAAGTATTTGCCCCCTTCCTTTTTTTTCTATTACACATTTTCTATTACACAAAGTGTGTACCCCGCCTCATGCCCTAAGTCTCCTGGGATAGGCTCCAGGCCCCCACACCCCTATATACAGGATTAAGTGGTACAGATGATGAGCCAGAAAGGGGGCAAATACTTTTTCACAGAACTCTATATTATTTAAAGTCAGTCAATTAAGGTTGATGTAAAATGACACAAACGCATAATGTCCTAAGATAAAAAAATAAATAAATAAATAAAATTGCCTATAATAAATGTTCCATTATAAAAAACAGAATTCTAATTATGCACATTTTAAACTTTACAACCCTCTTCTCACAGTGATCCAGCTCAAACTCACACCCGTGTTTAATCTTGTTAAACCTAACAATTTATTATGTTTTCTAGCTTTAAACTCCATCTTTAATCAGAAGCAGTACACGATCATCAGCCTCCGTGCAATGTTGCCGAGAGGTGATATTACACAGCATGCCATGGATCTCAGCCTTTTCATGTCTATGGCTTTAGGCTACGATTCTGGAGATATACATCCGTGATTGCCTCTCATCTTTGTGAAGTGTTGCACTGTAGCGAATGTGTGGGTTCTAGGCAGAGTGTAAACCTGTAGGCGGAGGAGTATCTCTATCATTGCCCTATCCTGACCAGGGTTTTTAACCCTCAACTGCTACTGAAGCCCTGAAAAGATTAACCCTTTACTGCTTTGTGTGAGTGGGAGAAAAAAAAAAGACCTATTTACAGTTGCAGTACAGTTACCATTAAAGATGGTATCTATGATTTAACTCACTCACTCATCTTCTATTCCGCTTTATCCTGTATTCAGGGTCGCGGGGGCCTGGAGCCTATCCCAGGAGGCGGTGTACACCCTGGACAGGGTGCCAATCCATCACACTACAGGCAATTTGGGAACACCAATCAACCTAACCTACATGTTTTTAGACTGTGGGAGGAAACTAGAGTACCCGAAGAAAACCCACCAAGCACGGGGAGAACGTGCAATCAGAGACAGGAATCGAGCATGGCACCACCCGTCTATGATTTAACATCAGTTCTGATTCATTTTTTTGTTTCATTTATAGCTCACTTTTCTTTATCTTTTACAATAGATGTTCATGCTAGCAGAGATGTGGCCCCATAACCTTGTCTTGTTTATTTTTGCTTTTCCAAGAACCTCTCTTTAATAAATTACTGTGCATATTAAAATGCATTTTGTTGTCTTCTTCCAAATTACAATAATCGCTTTTTTTTTTCTTCAGATTTTCTATACCATGAAATATCAATTTATACCCAAAATGTAATTATTGTGCCTGGAATTCTGAGGTAACCTGATTCTGCCAAAAACAGTGACTTCTTTCTCTACTTTTTTGCTAACCAAAGTTATTGCTGACAAAAACATTGTCCAGCCTAACATGCTAACTTAGTTAATGTTTGCAGAGAAATGTGGTTGTCTAGTTAGCTGAGTAAAGAGTTAACTAATTTTAGAGAAGCTAGCTAATGATTCTTTTTCAAACATGTAGTCCAGTTTTAAAATTTTTAATTACCGTAGTAGTGAAATCTTTTGCAGATAAAATTGGCTAGCAAACTAGCCACATAGCATTAATGTCAAATATATAATTATCATACCACCTCAATAAGCTATCTTAACTAGCAAAATCTTTAGCTAGCACACTACAGCATATATGAGAATACTACCACTGGCTACCTGTAATTAGCATAGCATATATAGGAGCTTTTGATGCTAAAAGAGCCCTGTTTCCTCAGGATGTTGTCAGCTATATATAGCAATGGAGATGAAGATAAATATGCAGGAACACTTTAACACAACTTGCAATCATAAAAACAAAAAAAAGTTAGGTTAAATCATAGTCCACACAAGTTATTTTGTTAATGTAGTGTTTTCTCATCAGCTATCTATCAATTAATGTTAGTTAATGTATTGATTATTCTTCGTTAATAAAATAGTTAGTCCAGTCTAACAAGCTGACAAATGATAATATATGGTCTAGGATTATAGCCAAAGTGTCTTGTTACCTTAGCTAATAGTTCTTTGACTAACACTAAACAATATATGCAGATGCTATGATGAGGTGCTGCTAGCTTTGAAATCACTTTAAATTTTACAAAAATGTTTGCATATGCCACAACATGTGAAATTGATATGACACGTATTGACATGGCACACCAGTTGGCATTTAGTCCTAAGAAAGCCATTATGTTTAAACCCTTACAGTGGGGAACTAACATAGTGGCTTTTTGACCTAGATCAATTCCAAAGGAAATTCCATACATCCAGTAGCAAGGATAGTAACACAATAGGCATGTACAGGTACTCGCAATAGCACCATGTACTATAGAGCACACACCGAAAATATACACACACTGTAGGAGATAACCAGTGCTTCTACTGGAGAGACTCATGCACACACTGTAGGAGATGACCAGTGCTTCTACTGGAGAGACTCATGCTTCTACAGGAATGACTAAGACAAAGCAAAAAGACTGAGATGATTATGTACAAAATAAAGACAAATGAGGATGAATATTCAGTGGATAGACTAGTGCAACTACGATACAGCAATTGACTGATGTTATGATGGGTCAATGCAGAATAGGGTACTTGATAAGTAGATAATATGACTGTGAACGGTGAGTCTGTTATGAAGGAGAGATATACATATATTTAGCGAGAATATATAGGAGCTGAGGGACCATCACAACCAAGAATCCCAATCAGGTTCCCTGGCACCAAAAGAGGTGTTAAAATATTGTATGACCCTGGGAACCTGGGAAGGATTTTCTGAGTCTGTCAGTAGAGCAGCTCTATGATGGAACGCTTTGCCATTGAATGTGCTCTTCTGCTTGGCAAAAGCTCCATTGAGTGGGTGACTGGTGTGAGACATGATGGACAGCATTTTGTTCAAGGTCCTCCTTTCCAGCTTAAACCCAGCAAGTCCAGTATTAAGTAAACAATAGATTCCGCTCTCCTAACAACCTTGTTCAAGCAAGTAGCATCTCTTCTCCTAAGGTTCCCTCCTCAGCACACTACAGCATAAAAGAGGATACTGGACACCACTGATTGGCAGAGCATCTGTGGGAGCTTTTGATGCTAAAAGAGCCATGTTTCCCCAGGATGTCATTAGCAATGTACAGCATACAGTATCAATGGAGGTAAGTATGGTCCATATGCAGGGACACTTTGTTGGGTGAAATCATAGTCCAGAAGGCAAAAAACAGTGAAAAAATACCAACCAGAGGACTCCCAGGGGATTACCTTGTCGGTTATCAATTAACATTTTACAAATTAAAGATTAGAAATTTCCAAATAAAAAGTATGTGACGAAATGCACCTACTGTACGTCTTATGAAGCAGGCTTGGTTCAGAATGCTTAAAACCCAAGACTTTTTTATTAGGTTAAAAAAAAAAAAGAAGAGAGAGTTCAACCGCAATCATGCAACAGGAAATGCTTCAGGTCTTTCACTGTTGTTATCTTGTAAGAACTTAATAATAAATATAATATACTGAGTCAGCAAAGGGCACAAATGTGCAATGATTAATACAAAGGCACATCAGGAAAAACAATGGCAACACCTGCACCTCTGTGTGTATTGTTTCAGGGAGCTCATCTGCTGGCAAGCATCTACTTGGATTTCCACCAACAATGTCATCAAAAGGTAGGATGGCAACCAACTCATAACATGTGGGGTTTTATTGGCATCCTTTCTTACAGTATATATATATATATATATATATATATAATTTATAAGCCTAGTTTATGTGAATGGTATTGACTTGTATAGTGGATGCATCACATGGTCTGAACCAAATAATAAGCATATGTTTATTAGATAGTGAAGCTCTTCATATGCAAACTTTTATTTAAAGGTGCCCAATTTAACTATTTATCATAGGTCTCAGAGTTCCCCAAAGTGTGTATTAATGCTTCAGTGTATGTAAATGAGCTACTCCTGAGCTCCACCATACCAGAGAACGACAGAGCTGAGCGGACGGTATGTTCGACAAACTGGGGGACGGTATGTTCTTATATGAAAGCACAATAGGGAAAAATCTATTTTGACTTGTTTAAGCCACTGGAAAAAGGACAAAAAAGGGGGGAATGTTTTTTCCCCCACATTTTTTTGTTTGCACAGTACATGTACATCCGAGACCGATCTGATTGTCTAAAAACTTACTAAAAAGTACATTTTGCATAATACAGGGTAGGTCCCCTTTAGGTCCAACTTTTATGAAATATGTAAGGAGTCTGAAGTGTCCATGATTTGTAATGGTAAGGATTTTTTTTTTTCTGAAATGAAGTCTTAATATAGAATTATATTACCTAGATAGACATTTTATGCTATATTATATGAAAAAGAAAAACATGTTTACTTAATATTGATCTCACATTTATATAGTGTAATTTATTTTTATTTACAAACTGGTTGTTTGCTGTAAAAAAAAACAGCTCTGATTATTGAATGTGCAGTGTAATCAGGTATATACATGGAGAAATACTGTAAATTGCATGCAAGGCTTCAATATTCCACACTGTCACTCTGCAAGGGTTCAGATCGGTATATCTATGGGTGAAGAATGAAATCATCAGGAGAAGCAGCTGCATCGTCGTAGGATCTGGGTTAATTAAATCTGCATACTGGTATTTTGATTGAATAATGAGGCCTAATGAACACCTGCTAGAGTGACCTGGTCCATGCTGACAGTGTCACCTCTATAAAACAGGCACACATACACGCACACACACACACACACACACACACACACACTGAAACGCATTTCTCATGCATGCAAACAGAATGGCTAAGAAAAAAAAAAGATGACAATTTCGTATAATAATAGCAGTGTGTTTGAGTTGGAATTATTACTGAACGGATTGAGCCACTGTACATTTTAACAGCTGTACATTTCTTTCAGTTGGCAGGAAGCTGTAGTGTGTAATCAGATTAGACAACCTGGCATGGGGGTTTACTTTTAAATGAGACAGCCCTAAGAAGTCATGCCAAATACTTCATGTTGGGAAAAAATTACATAAAGAATATTATTACCATCACACAGTACATACTTATAATGGGAACAAAAACAGGTGTGACAGTAGCACATAATTAATCGAATAAATTTTTTAAAATTGCAATATGGACCTGTGCAATTATTTTATTGCAAAAGGCTGCAATTTATTACAAATAATTTGTGCAAAGTCAGGAATTTATGTAAAGTTTGTCAATAATCAAATTGTTTCTTTATTTTTTACAATAATTTTGTGTTGATAAATATTTAATCACTCATCAACTAAACCACTTTACCCTGTATACAGGGTCACCACAAGACCAATTAGCCTAATTCGCATGTCTTTGTACTGTTGCAGGAAACCGAAGTACCCAGAGGAAACCCACCAAGAACAGGGAGAACATGCAATCTCCATGCACACAGACCCGAGGTGGGAATCGAACCCTGTCCCTGGAGATGCAAGGTGACAGTGCTGATATCACTATGACACAAACCCCCTCATCATGTAATCACCCATAAATAGTGCCAAGTTGCTTTAAGTACATGATAATGTACCAATACAAAGTCATCTAAGTGTAAAAATGAAAAAGTACCACAAGTTACAATGTAGAGGACCATAAAAATTTTGTTTTTTTGGGAGGTTAATATAACAGACATTTTTATAAAAAGAAAATGAATTAGTTTTACTAGATTTGGTCTGGAACTGAATTCTGCAGGAAACGGGGTCTTAAGGAACAGTGCTTGTGATCACTGATTTGAAAACTACTGAAAATTTAAAAACGAACTGATGACTATGTGAGCTAAATGCACAAGGACAAATGGTTTTGACACTATTTTTCATTCTGTAAGGGCGAAAAAAAAAGATTTAAGTCACTAAAATGAAGCCTTTAACAATATATTCAAAGAGTAAACATTTTTTTCACAGTTTATTTGCATTATATTTTGTTTGGACAAGATTTATTTTTTTTTGTATTTGTAATGATGCCAATTTACACGCTCCTATTCTGGTATTTCATGTACAGCATTACTCATTAGTAATTTTGCGTTATCAAAACATTGTGTTGACGTTAATTTGGAAAAGTTATGGAACATTGGTTGTTTCTGGTGAAATGGTGTCAGAACAACCCTGACCACATGATGATGATGATAATGATGATTGGATAAAACTGAATAAATGCCGTTAACACAATGTCACAAAAAATGACTTCAAAATTATATTAATAGCAAACCGATGGCCGTAGTGGGGTTCTGATCACTGCAGTGAAAACACTGTGTGCTTACCACTGAACCACATGGGAACACACAGCTGATGTAAGTAAATAGCCATAGATACTGTAATAACAAGCACCACAAAAAATACTGTACAACAGGGCTATTAAATTGGTTAAAAAAAAAAAATCCCGCTTAACATGTGAGACCTGTTCTAAAAAAGGATGAGATGCTGTGCAAACACCATATTACAGTAGAGTAATTTGCGAGCTAAGATGCACCTCACTGTCATATTTCTGAAAGAAAATGAAACAGAGTTAACATTACAACACTAAGAGATGCGTGCCATGAGATACACAAAAGCAGTTGTGTACTTCCCAATCTCTGATAGAATTTCTAAACTCCAAAAAACATAAAGGACTGTGGGATGTGGTCATAGAACATTGTGCAAATAGATGATAAGCGTTCTAAATGTTCTAAAGGTTCCAATGTTGTACTTTTGATGTTGTACTGTATTTGCCGGTAGTGAAAGGCAACTTTGTTACAGTACACTTTCTTTTATATTGACTTCACTTGAGTAGTTTTATTAGTGAATACTTTTTACTTTTACTCTATTACATCCTACAACAACTGTACAACTGTACTTTCTACTTCACTACATTTGTGAATGGAGATGCGTTACATAACCACAGTGGTGCGTAACATTTGAATCAGAAGTTACACAGTTACAGACCTAACAGAACTGGGATGTTTAACTCTAAGTATGTTGCTACATACCGTCAGGCATGGAAGAAAATGTGTTGGTCTTAAAATACGAGTACTGTAGTAAATATACGCCTTGTCTGATGAACATCATGTGATCACAGCTGAGCCAATGGTTCTTCTCTCTCTGGGATTGTGGGTAATCGCCTCCCATGCTCAGTCTTAGGGCACAAGCGTCAGTCATATAGTCAACATCCGTGCATGCGTGTACTGCTTACTATAACATTGTGACCACGTGAGCACACGTAAAGCATTTTTTACATTTTGTGTCCAAGTGTAGTGACTGTTCTTTAGTAACTGTACTGCAACAGCAGCGCTCGTGAAAAGAACAAAGTTTAAAAAGGCTGTAGCAGTGCGGGAGGTAAATCTGTTTAACGACAATGCAACGTCACATTTCCGCGGAATCCTCAAAAGGAAGCAAAAGCAAACGTCGTTAGTGAGGTTCCTTGTTAAAGATTCCATTCTGTGCGATGCCTTCAGCACTCAGGTTGCGCACTCGTACCTATGACCGCAAAATGGATATTCATCACAACACCACCTCTCTCTTTCGTGTGATATTGCTTAATTACATAATTTGCATTCTCTCTGTACTGTATAATACAGTCATGTAGTAGATGTATAAAATAGGGAGAGAGAGAGACTCTTTTGCTATGACTTAAAGTAAGCTAATATAAGCTCAGTACTTTTGATACTTAAGGAAATTTAAAAGCAAGGACATTTGTATTTAATTTTAATGTTCTAGGTCTCTGGTTATTATGGATACTAACCAGGTATCCTATAATTCTGTAAATGAATAAATGAACTACTTTCTATCCATATTGCGGTTTTTTTATATACTGCTTAATATGCTGTGCTTAATGTTGTACTATATATATATATATATAACTATTGATCATGTGATCACAGCTGAGCCAATGGTTCTAGGTAATTAATAGTTACCTACCGTAAAATTTGCTTGATTATAAATTTTAAATTATTTTTTTTATTGTCCATTACTTTGAGTTACTGGAGATAATGGAGTTTAAATGGTTTCATGCATTTCAAATACGGTATCAAAATCAATTCGTGATTACTGGTCATCAAATATGTGACTAGGCGCATTAAATCATAATTAATTCTTGGAGATCTCTTTTTTTTAAGTGCTATCACGCTCCTCGGTAACATTTTCTAGTCTTTAAACATCACACGCTTTTGCAATGAATCCGCAGTCAATGTTCTACCTGCCTCCCGAAGCCAAGAGTGCCAAGTTAATCAACGCCACGGCGGGATATCGTTTATTGAGCGGCCCTCCGGTGAAACCTATGATGAATGTCACCGGGCACGTGCAAATGCCAGGCTATGAATTTAACATGACAGGAATACCATCACACCTTCGTTTCATCGCACGGACGGAAGTGTGGATTGATACAAGAGCTGAAATACCAGTAATAGACTGTGTAAAGCATGAAAGACAATATTGCTATGATGCACAGTGTGGGAGAGAAAGACAGATGGGAAATGGGAGACGTGGGAGAAAGAGAGAGAGAGAGAGAGAGAGAGAGACAGCTGTCTGGTTAGAAAATGCAGAGAAAAAACTATTCATTCTCCTTAAGGAACACTTTAGGAAAATCATCAACAATGAGGTGCACAGCAATTTGCAGATAATTACAATTGTCTCATGGTTTGACATGAGACAAGTTAGTTCTTATTTTAAACAGCCACTCTGTCTTTTTAAAGTTAATTAGAGAAACAAAAGTAACTAGAAACCGGAAAACTCAATGATTGTTATAGTGCACTGGCACCGGAGACTCCTTCAATACATGTTGAATAATGATTTCCAACTCTCTATGGAGTCACACTACTGTCACAGCTACACTGTAAACCCTAATGCTCAAAGTAATTAAACATATTGAGTACTGTTAACTTAAATAATTACAATTAGTT
>JAOVVA010000012.1:4316357-4328486 GCA_028565275.1 Leiocassis micropogon | reverse complement strand
AGAGAGAGAGAGAGAGAGAGAAGACTTTGCTAGCTGGTCCTCTTAACAAGTTCAGGATTAATGATCACATGCGGCACAGAGGACACAGCAGTCAATCGTCAGGCCCATGGACTATAAGCATGCACAGGGCTAGAGAAACATGGTCAGACCAGTGTGTGTGTGTGTGTGTGTGTTTTTAAGAATCCATTTAGTATGACAAAAACTTTCCGAGTATGTCTTCATATTCATATATAAGACAAAGGTCTATACAAGAACGTCTAATAGGCTGCCAATTAATACGAGGGGCATTCAAGTCAAACTGGGACTTGTGATAAAATTTCCCATAAATGAAGACTTCCCATCAAGCACAAAAACGGTAATGAGACTCTTAGCGGCAGTAAAACATTTAAATGGTTAAAATGGAAGGTCATGCGTCCACGAATGAAGATCCTGATGAACATTTGCTAAGTGGAACGCTTGATCAGAGAGAACTTGTTGACGGCAACTTGCAGAAGAGATGCAGCCGTCTGTGGAAACTGTACACACACACACACACACACACACACATGATTGACCAACCCCACTAGCATATTACAGGAACTTTGGAAGCTGGGAGGTATTGTTTACAGCTTCAGTACAGTCCTAACCTCGATCCAAGCCATTTCCACATGTTTGGGCCATTTAAAGGAGTTCCTGGGAGGCCAGCGTGTCAGATGTGATGCGATTTTGTTTACAAGGAGGGGGGGGAAAATCCTATTTTTATAATATGTACTGTAAATAAGGATAATATGATGTAATAACAATTTATTTAAAAATCACATTTTGACATCGGGATTTCCCATCAACACGATTTTATAGTGAAAAAATGTTCATCAAAGTGCTTTAATCCTTGTCTAGGATTAAAAGTTTCTCAACTGTGTTGAATATTTAAGAATATAAGGTATTTATCATCCAATTTTTGCCACAATTGGCCATAGCGCAAAACTAACCTGCACGACTTGATATGACAGGTCACATGTTTTATTTTTAGTTTTTAGTTGCACACAATAACATAAACTAAATTATATTTGTAACCGTCCCTGTAGAACCGAGTCTATGTTAAGGCAAAATTATTATTTTTCCTCTCTTGATATGTTATGCTACTTTTTAGTTTTGAGCAGCTGCATCGTGTAAAAATCCCGGCATTGCTATCAGCATCCAAACTGTTACATCCATTTTTTTTGGACATTGCACTCTGAAATGTGGTGTCAAACACCTGAGGAAGGAAGCACTAACATATAATTGAAAGTAATTCACTAGCATAATCCACCATCTGCTTTCTCTCTCTCTCTCCCTCTCTCGTTCCTTCCCATGCATTCATTAACTTGCCTAAGGGAAAAAGGTGAATAAAGAAAACAGAATGGAAAAAAGGTCTACTATTATCACAAGAGAGAAAAAAATAATAATTTATTCTCTTAGGAAAAAAAAATATAGCAGCGATAAATCACCCTCTGACACACAGAGTGATGGAGTGACTGTAAGATCTTACTAGTATCAAAACTCGTATTTCATGCATATGGCATATAATGTATTGCATAATGACAGAAGTGAGTGAAGGACAAAAGGAAGCAGATGCATGCACAAATGAACATATGAATGGTGTGTGTTTCTAAATTAAGCTCCTGACTGAAGTTTCCTCCTTCCTACTGTACTTACACAGCAACCACACACACACACACACACACATACACACAGAACCCTCCCATTGCATAACGTGAAGGTTTATATAAGTGTGTCGTACACCCACACAGGCCTTAGTTAGTGGATTTAACAGAAGAAGAGAAATAAAGAAAGACAGACAGAGAGAGAGAGAGAGAGAGAGAGAGAGAGAGAAGGCAACTGGATGTCACAGACCGACAGCCTATCCAAATTCCTGCCAGGTCCTCTTTAACACATGGCATAAAAACAAAAACTGACACCATAGGACCAAAGAAAGAAAATATGAAAAAAAAAAAAAAACACATACAGACAGTAATATAGGCAAGTAGAACAAAGCACACTGCGTTCAGCTGAAACACTGGCTTTAGCTTTAGATGCGACAGTTTCAATTTGCGTTCATTTTATTTCTTTACAAGTACGTAAGTGGAAACCAGTCCAAGCTTACAGCTGAGAACATAATAGGAAACTCCATCGTGCAACACATTAAATACACAGCCTGGCCAAAACAAAAAAAAAGTCACACATTCTATTATTTCTTTGTACCGCCTTTTGCTTTGATTGCAGCCGTGGCATCATTTTGAAAAGCTTACGCAATGCCACAACAAGTATTTCAGTCCAGGATCATGTTATTAATTTCTCTCCAAGATCTTTTATTGATGATGAGTAAGTCGGACCACTGTGTAAAATCTTCTCCGGCACATCCCTAAGATTCTCAGTGGGGTTAAGATCTAGAGTTTGTGATGGCCAATCCATGTGTGAAAATGATGTCTCATGCTCCCTGAACCACACTTTCACAATTTGAGCCTGGCATTGTCATCTTGAAAAATGTCTGTGCCATCAGGGAACAAAAATATCCATTGATGAAAAAGCCTGGTCATTCAGTATATTCAGCTGATATCATTATTTAGACCTGGCCAACAGAAGCAACCCCAGATCATAACACTGCCCCCACAGGCTTGTACAGTAGGCACTATGCATGATGGAAGCATCAATTCATTTGCCTTTCTTATGAACCTGATGCGCCCATCACTCTGGAACAGAGCAAATCAGGACTCTGCGGACCACAAAACCTTTGTCCAATACTCCACAGTCCTTTCTTTATGCTCCATAGCAAACCAAAGTCTTTTTTTTCTCATTAGCTTCAATGGTGTTGTACTAGATGCTACACAGCTGTTTAGTCCCAGTCCCTTGGAAATGCTCTTACTTTCACTATTAAACATAGCATTGAGTTCTACTGTTGTTTTGTTTATGACTAGCTTTCACGAAACATTTAAGTGATCTCCCATCATACTCATTCAGAATGTTTTTCTTTCTCGAAGACAGTGGTTCACTGCTATCCTTCCAGGTTTTAATAATATGTTTTTTTTCTTAATCAAATTTTAGTAGGTTCAGTGATCTCCTTACGTGTTTCCTTTGCTTGATGCAGGACAATAATTTGACCTTTTGAAAAAGATTAATGTATTTACCAAGACCGTAGGATAAGTCTTCTGGTCATGGCTGTTTAAGAAATGAGAAGCTACTCATTGCATCAGCAAGGGTTAAATATCTTGTTGCCAGCTGAACCGTATTAATCACTGCAGTAATGATGCGATAAGGCTCTTAACCATTTGCTTAGTTAAATCCTGGTGGAGTCTTTCTTTTTGTTTGTATGTTGAATTCATTTATGGTGCTGATGCAAATTTATTAGCTTGTGGTATTGTATTTGCTTCTTTATTGGTGTTCCCCACATTCCACCAATGTTCAACGGCATATTAATGAGAAATCCAGAGTATGTACAGCATGCATAAATGTTGAAGCTTTGGGAGAAGATCTGTTTAAGCAGACTTTACAGATCATGGACTGGACAAGCTCTACTGTAGCCTTCTTTTAAGGTAGTGATCGAAGTTTAAAACTCACTCGTGGGCACCACCAGAGACTCTTGACCTCTTGAAAGCCTACTACACTAGGCTTCTAACCTTGATGAACCTGACTTTTTCAATGCCATAGACTTTTGAAGGGACCCTCTGTCAATCAGGGGCATGTATTGGCTTTATGGGTAGTGCAGGAAATCCTTAAATAAAGTTAAAAAAATATGTGACTATGTTAATTAATCAATTAGTAATGCAAATTCATATACCTTTAGCCCAGATCGAGACAAAATGCAAATCTCTCCGGCTGATCCATGAAATGTTCGCCAACTGCAGCCATCTGCATGAGCAAGAGTTAGAAATGATGCAGTGGCCTTCAGGTTTCTGAAGCATGCAGGTCTTTTATCCTCCCAGATGGAAGAGTGAGATATCAGTTTGGAACTGGATACAAATAAAAAAAATCTGGCTTCAAAAACATTTTTGGTTCTCAAAACATTGTGGCAATTTTCATTTGGCAACTGGACAAAATGGACCATACAGCAGTTTCTATTTTATAATTATAATTATAAAATGACGTTGAACCAAGATTGCGGACATGCTGTAGGGATAACGCTGAATGAACAACCCCGACACGACCTTGCAAACCACTTCAAAACAACATTTACTTAATTTTAAGCCTTTAACTAAAATACATTCCTAAAAATGCTCGTTCTAGAGGTTTTTCCATGCAAAAAATCTTGGCCGATTCCCTTGCCCGAGACCCGAACCCTGATCTCAGCAGAGAGACGAATGTTAACTCCTGAAACACCAGAAATGTTCTTTTTTTTTTTTTTTACTTTTTATACAATAAGATGTATGATTAGTGTTATAGATTTAACTGCTGTGTCTATGTCGATTGATCTAAAGTAGATATTAGTGATATTAGTGATATTTACTGTTGTAAAAATGAGAACGACCATAATAAGCAAAGAATTTTATAAAGGAACAATGTAATGGTTTGTTAAGCACGCATTTAGACTGCGAGATCACATTTCTGATACACACATTTGACACATTTTTAGAAGAAAGAGAAATAGATAAATTCAACATTAATAGATTCTTATTGCTTCTACTTGCAGCTATTTCTTTTCTTTTCTTCTTCTTTTTTTTTTTTACATTTTGGTGCATAATAGTTTATTTAAGAGGTTTTTAATTAACCAAAATGAACTTTGTCTGAGAGGCTTCTTGGGGAGAAATTTAGTAATGAACCAGTTTTAAATGGCTCCAGTGTGTTAAAAAGCCATTTAATGAGTCTATTTCTGATCTGGTGCTATGAGGAGCCTGCTCAGTGGGCTCAAGAGAGTCATATTGGATGGCCTTGCGTAGGTGTAGTTCATTCAAACCCCGGACCTTCCACCAATCCCCCCCCCCCGCACACACTTATATCACATCCTCACAGACTGTCTGACTGATTCAATAGCTTTTGCGTGTGATACAAGGGCGGTGGTGGGTCAAAGGTTAAGGCTCTGGGTCACTTATCAAAAGGTTTGGGGGATTCAAGCCTCAGCACTGTCTGGCTTCCACCCTTGGGCCCTAACCTTCACTGCTCCTAGGGGGTGGGGGATGGGGTGGTGGTGGAGCTGGGGCGTGTTACGGCTGACCCTGTGATTTGACCACAGCTTCTTAACAAGCTTGGTATGTGGTGCAGGTGGGTTCCCTGTGCGATAATGTATAGACGACAGATAAAAAAGGTTCTTCTAAATGTCATGCATGTCATTTATCATGCTTATTTACAGTGATGTGGCTTACCTGCTTTATCACAGCCTCTTTACAATATTTCCTCATCCCATGGGTGTTTAAGACAAACCGGGACTTTGGATTGTGTAGAATAAGAGAACACGGTTATGAGAGTAAAAACTTTTCTTTCTGTATATAATCCCCGGATGCACTTATCCTAGCATTTCATTACTGTGGGTGGAAAGCCCGCTTCACGTCTGAAAGCTGGATCAACAGGAGCCTCTAACAACAGGATGTGGCAATAACTTCGGGCCAAGTTCCTGTAATGTGCAAGTGGTGTGGGTGAATGATTGTGTGTACAGTTTCCACGGACAGACGCGTCTCTTCCACAAGTAGGAGACAAGGTATCCATCGATTTTCAAGGATCAGGCGTTCCAGACATGCAGGGAAAGACATGCAGCCGACTCCGTGCCACTTCAGTCAGGACCATCAATCATGGCTGTACGGCTGTTTTTAAAACGTTCAAATGTTTTACTGCCTGTCTCATCACCTATACTGTACTTGAAGTCTTCTATCAAGGTCAAACAGTTTTACACCTTTATTTTATCAGAAATTTAACAAATTTCACCAGAAGTCCCAGTTTGACTTGAACAACCATTTACACCACCAGGTTAAATCATGCTTTGTTTAAAAGCAGCGAAATGAAAAGATGTTTTTTTTTTAATACACACCCAAACAGATTGTGTTTTATAATAAAAAACGTTGAACTGTCCTTTTCCTGTTAACATCACAATTTCTCAACTGTGTACAGTTATTTACTGTTAATAATGTGAGAAGACTTTCAATATTTTTCAAAGTATACTACTGGCAAGAAAGTTACCTAAGTTCTTATCTTTGTTTTGTTTTCCCAGAATGTGACACATTTTTATCATAAAAGATACAGCAAAACAACCTATAATTTATTATTATTATTATTATTATTATTATTATTATTATTATTAATAATAATAATAATAATAATAATAAACTTCGCTAGACACATTGGTGTTCAGTTTCCTGTTCTTTTTATTGTAGGTTCACAATATAATGATAGAGCCTTTTAGTGAGATTACACGCTGAGACAAAATAATTATTTTCACAAAATGATAAAAGTGGCCATTGAAATCCACAGTAGAACTGGCCTGGCAGTGGCAGCATTTGCGTCTCTGGAGTGGTGCCCATGGACAAAAACCAGGATTTCCATCAGGACGAAAATGTGTCTCTTCTGGACACTCATCCTGCCAATCCTACACTATGGATCAGTTAAAATCCACACTTAAAACTGAACACAATAAGCTCACGGTTTTCCAAAGATTCTGGAGTATTCGAACGCATTGAGACAATCAGCCGACGATTCAAACAAGGTGTTTACGGTGGTTTGGACACGTGTGCCGATTGGATCCCAATTGTATACCCTACCAATATTTATGGCACCAATGACCATGTGGCTGGAAGGTACAAAAGTCAGTGCCAAAGAAAAATGGAAAGGAATTGCGACGAAGGAGAGGACCCCTGAAGCGACCCACAGCGGTGTATCGACTGTGAAGGCAACTTCAATTGACTGCCAGCCTGGAAGATGATGAAGGGAATTTGTAGCATATTAAAATATTTTTGAGCCATTTTTTTATGACAGGAATAGTTAACTGTTTAAAAATCACAACTTGAGCATAGTATGTCTTTAAAATAGTCACAAATGAGAGGTGAGGCAAGACCACAATACTGTACAGTATTCCTCCCTCATGTGTGATATCATCCACTTTTTCTGAGCTCATCCACAAATATATATGCCTGTTCTCGAGTGTGATATGCCATCTGATATGGAGGTCATGGAGAGGAGGAGGGTGGTGGATGGTGGATTGTGGATGGTGGGATGATTGAATAGGAGGGCATAATCACAAAGATCAACAACCCTGGGAGCTCTGTGTGTGTGCGTGTGTGTGTGTGTGTGTGTGTGGGCGAGGCGATGAATCACAGTTCCTGCTTGAAATAAAGCAGGCGCATCAATCAATCAGGAGCTACTGTCCTCACCTGCTACTGTTAACACACACACACACACACACACACACACACACACACACACTCAGATATACATAGGCTTATACAGTATACCGTATATAGTATACTTGCACTAGTGCTCTAGTCTATATTAAGCACTACATACTATTCTTGGTAGTAGTGTGCATTATAGTTGAGCATTGCATGGGATTGGGTCATGTGACCACAGTCATGATATTTTTAATCAACTATTGGATTTTTTTTTAAACTGATTAAAGCAAAAAAAAAACGTATGCAACACTGTAGAGTAGAAATAGTGAAAGGGTTAAAGCTAAAAAAAGATGATCAGCTTTAATATAATCAGTCATATTATTATTTCAGGTTGAAGCCCACATACATGTCTGCTCATAACTTCACTTGTACTCATCAGTTTGATTTCAGTGATGGCGCGGGTTTAACTTCACACAAAAGCCTAAGTACTGCCAAAGTTTTATTCAATTCTGTCTATTACGTTTTGCATGATGCTGTGACAAAAACTGGCTGGACAGACAGACATTTATACAGACAAAATTTTGTTGAGACTGGTTTTAGGTCAGGGGCACGGTGGTGTAGTGGTTAGCACTGTCGCCTTGCACCTCCAGGGGCTGGGTTTGATTCCCGTCTCTGCGTGCATGGAGTTTGCATGTTCTCCCTGTGCTTGGAGGGTTTCTTTTGGGTACTCCGGTTTCCTCTCACAGTCCAACGACATGCAGATACGCCCCTCTCACTCACTCGTCACCCTCCTGCCATCTGGAAAACGGTACCAAAGCATTCGGGCCCTCGAATCCAGACAATATCTTGCCACCTGTCTACTCAACAAGAAAGGACCGAACTGATACACACAATCAGATAAACATCTATATAATGGGACTGGACTGATAAGCACATGCGCACATACACACTGATCTACAACCATCCATCAACACTAAACTTGAAATTGTTTTGTTTTGCACAAATATTCATATTATCAGCTGCTATTTGCACAATGACTCTCTCATCTATGCTGCTATACCCAAGAAATGTTTACTGTTTTTTTTATCTTTCATGCCTTTAACTTGCACCACCTCAACCCACTATCTCAGTATATCACAGATTGCATTGTCATGTTGTCGTGTTGCTGATCCTGTTTGCGCGTTTGCATGTGCACTTTATGTTGTCTTGTGTTGTTTTTTGTATAGTAATGTCTTTTGTATAGTATTTTAGAATAGTTTTTGATACCTTATGGTGTAAATTTGGTTTGTCTTAGATAATTACTGTAGGTGTCTGCTAATTAGTTTCTGTTAATTGATGTTACATGTACTGTATGTAGCACCTCGGTCCTGGAGGAACGCCATTTCGTTTCACTGTGTACTGAACTGTATATGGTTGGAATGACAATAAAAGCCTTACTTGACTACTTGACTTAACTACTTGAGATTAGGTTAATTGCCGTTCCAAAATTGCTTATAGTGTGTGAACGAGTGTGTGAGTGTGTATGTGTGAGTGCCCTGCGATGGATTGAGTGTACCCCACCTCATGCCCTAAGTCTCCTGGAATAGGCCACAGGCCCCCCGCAACCCTGAATACAGGATAAAGAGGTGTAGACGATGAGTGAGTGAGTGAGTGAGTGAGTGAGTGAGTGGTTTCTGATCCTACAATGTATTAAAGATCTCACTGAAAGAGAAAATTCTGGTCAATGTACAAACAAGACATTTCTTATTGTATTAGTATGACAGTAAGTATATAATTTTTATTGTAGTAATAATTATTAAAATATTAATTTTTACATTACACTGGGGGCCAAAAGTATTTAGGACAACATAGTAGTATAGTTCTCCCTGTGCATAAAACAGGTGATGTCACTAATACGTCCTCCGGCTGAAGAGTTGTGCTAATTAGAATCAGCTGGTTTTTAATTCATAAATGGAAGAAATATGTGGCAGAACTTCTTTTTTTTTTTTTTTTGCACAAAAATGTCTAAAACAAGGGAATTCTCAAATTTCTGTACATGATCTTCAGGAAGTAATCAAGCAGGTATGGATTGAGCGAGTGACACCAGGATACTGCAGACATCTTTTTGACTCTGTGTCCAGGCGGAATCAGCAGGAAAAGGACTGCATACTAAATATTGATTGTTGTATAATAATTTCATTGCATAGAAATAACAACTTATTTTTATTACTGTGATTGCCATTATTTTAACATTTTCAAAATGTAATTAAAACAGTGAATTTCACTTTTCTCTTAGTACTTTTGGCTAAAAACGTATTATTTTATGTAATTTAGATTTTTGGCAATTTAAATATTATACTATAATATTTGATTGTGGTATTTTTTATGAAACAATTACATTATTTTTCCTTTTTTTGTCATATATTGGGCTTTGATTTTAGTAAAAAATAAATAAATTGCTCTAGTTAGTTTGTTTTGTCCTACACAATTTTTGTCCCAAGTACAGCAGACATACAGTATGATGAAATCTGCTTCATAGGTTAGGTGTTATTGCTGTATGAGATTTGACATGTCAAACTATAATAAAATATAAAAATATATTTGAGCTCCAATTTAATTTTTTCTGTAGTTTAGCAGTTGTTTCTCCATCGATGAATCTCTCAAACTTAATGTAAACGCATTTAATGTCAAATTTTACACTGTGTCTATGACCTGAAACAACAAAGTGGATAGTAGTGACTACGTCCTCTGTATAATTAGCCCTTAAAACTGGATGTGTTTTAAGTGGAAGTTGCTTAGAAATAGCAGTGAAGAATATCGTTTATGTGATGCAACCCAGCGCAAATCAGAGTCACTCGTACAAAGCTTGAAGTTGATTATTTTCATAAAACAGCAAATTTATTCCTCTTATTCAACAGGAATTAGTGGCAAAACTAAACAAAATCCTTTTTTTGTTTGTTTATTAGAGTAGGACATCTACTTTTATAGGTACTCTTGTAGAACGTCTGCAAAAAGTTCAGGAGTAAGGGAAAAAAAGAATAGTAGTAGTATTTCATCCTGAAGTCTTTTCACATCTCAGAAAACCGAGAAATGCTTTTACGATTATATTTTCTTTCTTTATGTTTTATATATATATATATATATATATATATATATATATATACAGTATGTATTATCTATAGAACTACTGTATATAACTATTGCAGTCATTTTAACAAATGTACTTAATTATTGCTTATTAAAGACACTTACAGTGTATTTATAGCACCTATAAACAGTTGTTTACTCACCTACAGTAGCTCTATTTTTTTTTCTCTCTTGAAGTTAATAAACCAAAACCATTATGCAAATCCCTATGTAACAAAAATAATATTGCTGACACTGGAGACTCCTTCCAAGGTTGCCATGACAAATATTTAACACTCACAGTATATAGAATTGTAGATAAAACACAAGTTTTCTGGTGATGTTTCCACATAGGAAATAAATAAATAAATCTTCATAACCATAGCACTAAGAAGAGATCTTTACATGCTTAACAGTTTGAGATGTGGCGCAACACCCATATTTACAAATCTAACAAACCGTAAAGGTGCTATATTCAGTTTGAATTTGCGTATAGGTGTGTATAAGTTTTGCTCCTATGGTCTTCCTCAAATGACGTCTTCTGGGATAGGCTCCTGGCTTCCCATAATCCTGTACAGGATAAGTGGTATAAAAAAAATGAATGAATGAATAAATGATACTACAGTTTAGTCTGAACCAGTTCTAAAGGGGTTAGTACTACAATTTCAGTCCCATCTCTCACCAACCTGCTGTTTTTCTTCCCCTTGCCCTGTCGTCTTCTTCTCAATTGATTTCATCAATCCATTCTTCTTATGAGGACAGCCTTGTTTTCTTTAACCACCACATCATTTCTTCAAGCTCACTTTCTCTTGTTATCTTCCCTTTCACACTGATCATTATTCATTCATCATTCCATACTTTAAAGCCTCTCCATCCAGTTAGAAAAAGCAATGTGCTTTGGGTGCATCTGTGACCACCACAGGCATTTCTTCAAACCCCCAGAAGCATGGTGAATCATGCAATAATGGCTCCAATAACTCAGACTATGGCCTGGGGCAGAGAATTTGTCCCACTTTTTCCTGACTGTAAACACAATAAGAGGAAAGCACAAAGGAACAGGATGACTCGAAACCCCATACTTAGCTTGCCACTCTCAGCTCTAGCACTATAGATGAAATTTAAGCCAAGCATTGGCAAGATGCTATAAGCAAACATAAGCTGAATTTAAAATACTTTCATCAAGATCATGCCATCAGGCTGATATAAAAAGATAACCGTCTGGCATTCTGGTGTCTTTATTCAACACAGACACTTGTGAAGGCCAAAATAGAGCTATTGATCAGATTTAGGTGCTAATATGATACATCCTAGATTGACTTTCTGTCAGTAAATGAAAGGAAAACCAAGCTGAGAGAAATGTTTGGACTGATAATGCTATTTTTTTGTGTATCACAGAGCTGTAGTCGATAGTGTAATTTTCAAGGCTAAAACCAGGACTAGCCAAGGTCAAGTCTGAAATCAGTGGAACCTTGGATTGCGAGTAACTTGGTCTGCAAGTGTACATTTTAACTTGATAAATGATCAAGGTCTTGATATACAAGTAGTATGCATGCACTCAATATCTGTAACATCCGTGTGCGTGTGTATTGTTTACTATAACATGACCATGTGTGTGTGTGTGTGCGCATGTGAAGCATTTTTTTTTATTTTGCGTCCAAGTATAATGACTGTTCTTTAGTAACAGTGCTGCAACAGCGGCCCTTGTGAAGAAAAAAAATGTTTAAAAGGCTGTCCAGACTCTGGATCTCTTGCCTTTTTT
>JAOVVA010000012.1:4299012-4316257 GCA_028565275.1 Leiocassis micropogon | reverse complement strand
AGTGCTGCAACAGCGGCCCTTGTGAAGAAAAAAAATGTTTAAAAGGCTGTCCAGACTCTGGATCTCTTGCCTTTTTTTTGTTTTTTTCATTTGGTTACTCAGTTGATTGGTTGGTCAGTCAGTTTACCATAATTAGGGTATTACCATACTGTAGTTTATTCACAATATAATAAATTGTGGCAGTGGTGGCTCAGGCGCTGGGTTGCTGATCAGAAAATCAGGGTTGTAAGTCCTGCCACCAATGTGTTCCCACTGTTGGGCCCTTAGGGAAGGCCCTTAACCCTATGCCTGTGAGAAATTGAGACCAACTACTTGAGACTTGGGCATCAGTGCCAGACCCAAGCCTGGAGACAGTGGGTGGAGTGAGCATCTGTTGCCAACAATGATCCGATGTGGCTACCCCAATAAAGTAATAAAACTTATAATAACATATAATTTGCTTTTCATGTGCCTCACTGTTCAATATTATAATAAAGTCGTGTGTAATTGTTCTCACATGCCAAATCGAACTAAACAGCCTAAACATGCAATCTAAGCTAATTAGTGTTTCCAAATTGCCCATAGTTTATGATTGGGGGTGTGAGTGCATATGCTTGTGCCCTAAAATGGGTTGGCACTCCATCCAGGGCGTACCTTACCTTGTGCCCAGAGATCCCTGGGCTAGGCTCCAGGGTAAGTGGCATAGATAATGGATGGCATTGATGCTTTTTTTTATTTTATTTTATTTTATTTCAGACTAAAATTTCAACCTTCCACCTGTGCAATTAAATATTACATGCAAAAAAAGTATCTTAATTCTGCTGAATAACATTTGCCTTATAGGAAAGTCTTTGTTTTACATAATTAACTTGTGCTCAGTCTGTTTTGACTGTGAACACCTGTGTATAACTGTTTACTGTGCTTCAATTTTTGCACATTTTTGTCGATTAAACTCTCTTTGTGCTCCTTGTACCAACATCTCATGTACCACTCCTTTATTTACAGCTTACAATAGACTTTATGACAAGCTCCTAATAAACAAAAAGCTCATGAGTGAACACACACATTCAAGCACACATTTGCCACTACATTTCTTTATTCGTCTACACAGTTCAGTCCATCCAGAGCCAAATTATAACTTCCATTTTCATGCAAAAGACGGCCTCGGATTGTGCTCAGCGTTTTATTTATTTCATTATGTTTTCTTTTCCTTTTTTTTCCCCATGTGCATAAACCCCGGTGTGCGTATATGGTGAGTCAGAGCTTGATAATTGCAGTCATCAGTAAGTAAATTACATGACACAGTTCATTCACTGGATGCCTGTCATCTGCGCAGGCTCTCCTAGTGAGACGCTGTTCCTGCACGACCCAGTGTTGACAATACAACAGCTGATGACAAAAAGCCACCCAGCAAGTGAGTTAACGTGACCCGACAGCAACAGTTCCAGCTCATGGTCCCTGTCAAATGATGTCTCCGTTTCCAGCAGAACACATGGTTGGTTATTAAAAAAATGTGTGAAGTATGCCTGCTGTTGTTGCTTAACTAAGTGCATCACGTAGATGTGAAAAAACACACAGATGTGACCCCAAATGACTTATCAGTGTCAATCAAACCTACGCTAGACTCTTAACCCATAGTCAACTTTGACTTAGATGAGTATTGTTTTGTTTCCAGATGACAATGTGGGATTTTAAAAGGATGGATTTCTAATTCTGAAAAAACAAAGGCGGCATATTTGTTTAACTTTTTGCATCCATTCCCCCAGCACACACGAACTCTGTATACCACTTATCCTGTACAGGGTCGCAGGAGGCCAAGAGCCTATCCCATGGAACTCAGGATGCTAGGTGTGGTACTCCCTGGATTTGGTGCCAATACATCATGTGGTGCAAGGAGATACACTCACACACTACTAGGGCAACTTGGAAATGCCAATGAGCCTAATTTGCATGTCTTTCGACCTTGGAAGGAAACCGATATACCCGGATGAACCTTGCCAAACATGGTGAGAACCTGCAAACTCCACACATACAGACCCGAGGCAGGAATTGAACTTTCAACCCTGGACGTGCAAGGCCATAGTGCTAACCACTATCCATCATGCCACCTGTTCCATCAAACAGCATCTTTTTCCTCTACTACAGTAATACAGGACAATGGTTGAAGTATCAGCTGATGCAGCAGTGTTTGTACTGTAGCTGTAACAGAGCATCAAATTATGTCCCAGCTGAGGTTAAACAAGCTTGCATGGTGGCATAGTGAATAGCACTGTGGCCTTGACTACAAGATGGTCAAGAGTGCCAACACTGTCCTTTCTAATAAAAATAAACCGTATCCGTGCCATTTGTTAGGCTTCATATACCTATCCAGAAGCATCTCTGATTCTGTGTCAGCATGAGTCTGATGGTTTTCCAGTCAATGAGTGGATTTTTCTTTTATGTGTTAAATGCAGATGACATGGTGGCGCAGTGGTTAGCACTGTAACCTCGCACCTCCAGGGTCAAGGTTTTGAGTCCGGCCACAGCTCTGTGGAGTTTGCACATCCTCCCTTGCTTGGTTGGTTTCCTCCAGGAACTCTGGTTTCCTCCCACAGTCCAAAGACACACAGATTAGGCTAACTGGTATTTACTACCCATAATGTGAGAGTGAGTGTGTGCTTGTATCCTGCGATGGATTGGCACTATATCCCGCCTAGTGCACTGGGACAGCCTCCAGGCCTCCCATGAACCTGTACAGGATAACCGCTGTACAGAATGAGTGAAAAAGAATGAAATTCAGCACTGAACATCCCTTACTTGGTGTGACACAGTGAACACACGATTATGTTAACCATCATTCTTTATCAAAGCTTAGACAACAAAACAGCAGTCTGTCTATACATCAAGTAGCTGAATTCAGTAGATATGGAAAACAAGATAATGAGGAAGTAAGCCCCAGACCCAAATTAATTGGGTGAACATTCATGCCTTCAAGGTTCCTCTCAGCATAGAGATGATTACAGCAGGGTATCTCCTGGTATTGGATGCAGAATCCTCTTTATTGTTGCAGAATGAACTGAGGTTCTGGAGCTGTAAAAAGTTTTGAGATGTCAGAAAATCTCTGCTGTACAGGATCACTTCTGCTTTCCATGACATAGCCTTGGGTAGGAGTTGTTTAATAGAAAATGGGTTAATTCTCAGTGTGGAAAACAAGAGACGGATATGGAACTGTACAAGCTAAAACAAAAACCAAACCCCCTCAACTAAAGATTTTTGGATAGAAGTTGTTGAAATGAGGGATGATACATAGACATGGGGATGAAGACATATTTTCACTAGTGGAGAACAAGGGAGTGATTGTGGAATTGTCAAAAGTTGGGAAAAACTCAAAAACTCTTCTTGGGTTTGAAGAGGTTAATTAGGGCAACCCGCCCCTTCCCAGCAGCTTTCCAAGATGCTGAAAGTCATCCGAATTTGCTTTGTTTTTGTTTACGCACGGAGTTGTCCAATGTAAAGAGGCAGTGGCTTTTAGCACGCCCTCACAGGTTCTAGAAAGGTGCTCTGTTTTCCATGACATAGCCAGACCTCACATTCAATCATCTTCAGTAGGATTTGTTGAATAGTACATAGGAAAGTGTTGGAATCAGAGACCTTTGGAAAAACAAAGAGAGGGATGTTGGTGCTATAAAAAGGGACTAAAACCCTAAGAACCTGGACTGGAATTCCAGATGGCTTCTTCTTTGTGCTGGACCACAAGACTTACCACCAAAGACTCTTGGGTAGGAGTCATTAAACACTACAGAGGATACGGAGGGATAGTGTGTTAAGAAACATAGTGAATAGTGAAGAAAAAGAGAGAGATTGTGGAGATGGAAAATGTAAATCCAACTCTGAGAACCTGCTCTGGGGAACTAAACAGGTTCTGTTTTGTATTAGATAACGAGACCTTCCAGTTAAAACGTATTGGTAGGAGTTGTCAAATAGCAGGTATTCAGGCATGCTCTTTTTTCAAACACTGGGTATTCTAACATACCTAAATTTATAGAACAAGCAAAGTGCAGTGCCTAGAATAAAATGGTATACTAAGATGTCAAGGAGCACTTACACAGTACAGGATACAACCATTAAGTCTGCATTGTAATCAATTCTTTAGTTCATGGACGTTTGATTATTGGTACCATTATTTGCAATGTTTTTTGTTCTTTGATTCAATTAACACCCACCAGCAGTCATTCCTTTATACATAAAACTAGTGTACTGAGTAACACACCACCACATAAATCATTTTATTTTAATTTGCGCTAATTCGGTCCTGAAGGATTAGTGGTACAGATTGTATACACAGAGGACTTGTACAGATCCATGTTCTTGTTTCAACCAATTAGTAACGCACCTGATTTACAATCTCAGCCATTAATGATGATAACTGGTGCTTGCACAATTGAGTCAAGTGCGCAATTCTCTAGGAACAAAAGGCGTTTAACGGGGTGAGACTTGGGAGTGCTGCAGCAGAGGAATGTGAGACCCTGAGGCACCCGGAGGAATACTAAGATCGCAACGCGTGAAGCGAGAAAAGGATGTGCAAAGTCACCTGGGGCAGTGAAAGAGGTAGAATGTATCGAGTGGAGAAACAGATGCACAATGTCCTCTGGGACAGAGATGTCCCCATCAAAGAGAGAGGTTTATATTACAGTTTTTTTTAAACCTAAAGATAAGCTAATGTTTTCGAGCTATTTTTTTTTCTGAAGTCTGAAAAGAAATGTGCAACCTTGTAGTTCACTTATGAATGCTAACAGCGGAAGGAAGATGCACAAATGTCCTCAGGGAGAACCGAGTGATGTGCCCTCGCATACATCTCTGACAGCTCATCTACACCATCGTGCCATATAGGTTCAAGCAGAAACCCAATCAAACTTTGTCTGAAGTCTGTATGCATCCATGTAACATCCTTTCAAGGGGAAAAAGATAAGAAAAACTCTTCTAACAAAATGAATGAGGGATTCATGGATTGATTTTGACCAGGTGACCAGCATAGGTGGACTGGAGGTTTTCCTTTCAACAGATATTTAATTGAGAGCTGCCAGAATGTGAGAACTTTTTTAAAAATTATTATTAATAATAATAAAGTTATCTAAGCCATATTTAATACCTTCAAACTGATTATAGTCAAGGTCAGTCTTTTATTTTTCATTTACACAGTTGATATATGGAAAGTTGAAAATACTTATGGTAGCTCTTATGATGTTAGAACATAATGGCATTTTAAAATTATGAAGTTTTTATTCATAACTTTGCTTCCATTATAAGGCCTCACACTGTGCAGGCTTTAATGTCCAAGCTAATGTCTATAGTCTGAGCAGGACAATTACTCAGACCCCCCTCCAGTAATGGTATCCAAAATCTTCTTTGTGATCACCCCATGGCATCTGAACTCCCCTACTGGCTCCCTGCAGCTCCTCCTGTTTTACCAAAGTGTGAATGAGTTACCTGCTGCCTGGATATTAATCCATCTCCATTAAAAGAACATCAACAGGCCATTAGATTCGGCTCTGACAGGGCACACTCAGGTAAGAAAATGATCATTAACTAGAAATAGGCTGCTCTTGTTACAAAACTCAAGTTACGCCCCTTCTATGAGATATAATCAGCTAGGTCTAAAAATGGAAACCACCTGTGGGGAAGTCAACAAGCCTCCAAGAGAGTGTTTTTTTTTCTTCTTCTTTTTCTTCTTCCTATCTGATTACATCTTGTATTATGTGCTTTCTCCTGCTATCTGGATTTGACACACTCTACCTTGGTAAGTGCAGCCCCATTGATCGAGTTGCACCGATAAGAACCCGCTGCCTATCTCGAGCCGCCAGACACGTTTGTCCGTCGACACAGTGCTAGTGGCGTGAACATGCTGCGGACCGACTGTGAAAATGAACTGACCCCTTAAAAAACATATTTTATCTCAACATTAGCTTATGATATTCGTCTTTCCTTCTGCAAGAGACGTATGCCAGGCGAAAGACACGTCTCCTTTGAGAATGATCAAAAGAGGCACCAGTACTTTTAGCAGTGCTGGCAAGGAAAGATGCACACTTTATAGCTCTCCAGAAATATCAGTGCACATAACACGTAGCACAACACATAAAAGTATTCATGAAAAAAAAAAAGAAGAGAGAGATGGGAAAAGGAAAAGACACAGGAATTCATATTAGTAAAGCCTTTAAGCGGCAATAAAAATCACCAAGCAACACTTTTGAGATGTACAAACACGCACAACAAAAGAATGCACATTTCAGGGCTCTCCAACTGTTTACGGTTGGCCATTGCCAGATTCTGTCTCACTCTTTCACACTGCCATTTTACTGGCTCATGCCTTCCACACAATAAAATCACATCTTTCGTCCTTATGTTGATAACAACCCTTAGCAGAACTAAGTTTCAATAAGTACCTTATAAAGAGATTTGGTTAGGTGTGATACTATGATATCCAGCCAAATCATTCTATCATATTCTCACTCTCACCACATCATCTATAGTGCTTTATGATGACTAATCCATCACGGGGCACACACACATTTACATGCGCATTAACACACACTACTAGCAATTTGGGAACACCAATTAGCTTAATTTGCATGTCTTTGGACTGATGGAGGTAACTGAAGTACCCGGAGGAAACCTACCAAGCATGTGTACCAAGCACACAGACACAGCCCCGACACGGGAAACAAATCCTCACCTGGAGGTGCAAGTCGTCAGTGCTAACTCTATGCCACTGTGGCATCTAGGCCATATTCCAAGTTAGTGATTAACTTCCAAAAGTTACCCCAATATTCATGTGGGGAATTGGTGCATGTGTATTGGCGTGCATAATTATTCAGCCCCCTTTAGAATAGTGTAATGACTTAATTGGGATTATATCTATCAAAAAGTAGTTCATAATACTGTATTAAAGACGTGGAGAAAATCTATGCAGTTTGCAAAAGTATTTACATATAAAAATGTAAACTTGTGGCATCAGAATAAGGATGCCAGAGAACACGATGCTTACAGTGGTAGTGGAAGTGGAAGAATGATCTTAAGGGGTTACTACCGTCATCCGTTTTTTACCCGGTCAATGACTTTTGGCGGACAGTTATGTTCCAAAATGTTGTCCTGGATGATTAGCGCCTTGTTCTTTATGAGGCTTTTCCCTAACAAACTCTCAAATATAGGGGGTTTACAAAAATTATACAGTATATCTATTGGGTGGTGGCATGGTGACTTAGGGTGTGTTCACAATTGTAGTCCGGGTCTCTTGATTTGGACCAAGGCATAATATAATACATTCGCTTTGGTTTGCTAGTACTGTATTCACAAAAGTCCTGGTTCACTTAGACCAAAAGACACAACATAAGGCATGTGTATTATATATGGTGGTGTCTTTACCAGCTGAAAACCCATGACGAGGTTACAAACTGTAAAGTTATAGATTGAAAACACTCCAAGCATGGCAAATAAAACGGCCACCCATTAGCCTAATGTTTTTATTTTACAGCTAGCTTTTATCTAGATAGTTGTACCCCACAAATGAAATACATTTATTAATTAACAAACAAGACGCAAGCAGCTATCTTTAAATTATTTGATTTATATTTTCCCTGCTGCTGCATCTGCCTGCCTGGATAGTACAGCCGGGCTGTATTTAATAACCAGTGCTCTCAAAACCATATGACATTTCATTATGCCATTCAACTGTCATATGTTCGTGAACATCTAGGAAGCTGACGGATGTTGTTATGGAATGCAGCCCTCTGCGTTATCATTTGCGCACATGTGCTGTTGTGCGCTATTCATTATGAATGTCCTTCGATGCTAATTAAATTTAACATTCAATTTGGCCGTGTTATATTTATTAACGACATTGCATATTTCATTTTTTGGATTTTTTTTTTAAATCATGGAAGCTTTTGAAACTTGTCTAGTTGTGCTAACTAAGGCCTTAGTTGTGCTAACTAAGGTACGTTACATAGCTAGGACCTCTACATTAAATATCATAGTTACAGAGTCGACCAGTGAAAGTTCTCAGGTGCTGTCATTATCAGATAATCCTAGTAAAGCAGGTTTGGTTAGTTTACATATATTTGGTCTGTGAAACGTTCACATGTGAATTGAACCGCACCAGAGCTCGTTAGGAAGTGGAACGATACCCACGATTTCAAGTGGTTTTGATTCGCCTGTTGGGTGTACACCGAGGTTTGGATGGCAGCATTCGCACTTCACACCACACTAACAGGGCAACCCCACCAGAGTTTGTTTTAATTGAACCAAACGTGAGAAGTGTAAATACAGCCTTCCTGGTTAGCACCCTCGCCTCCCGGGTTGGGGGTTCAAATCTACAGTAGTTTCCAGTCTCTGTGTTCTCTTCGTGCTTGGTGGCTTTCATCCATGTACTCCGGTTTCCTTCCACAGTCCAGAAACATGCATTGTAGGCTAAATAGTGATTTCCAGTTTGCCTGTAGTTCATGATTGGCTGTGTGAGCGTGTGCCAACCCACTTCCCTGGGACTGGCTCCAGGCTCCCTGCAACATACTGTATGATGCATATCTTTTGCTGGTAATAGACAGTGAGATGCCTCACAACTTTGATGCCACATATATAATGTCCTACTGTAAATTTTAAAAGTCACAGCACTTGTTGTTCGGGCAAAATGAAAAAGAGGATAACACAGGTTTAAATTCAATCCAATTAGCAATACGGTGGTTTTATGCTAGCAAAGTGCACTTGTGTGTACATGAAAATCCAGCTCTTAATGGCAGTTTAGTAAATCTTCTCCATGGAGTCCATCTGGATGCAGTTGGCAAAACTGTTTCTCATTTTAAAGACATAAAAAAATGTTGAATTACCCATGTCAACATCTTGCCATCGGTGTAGCTCTATCTTACAGATGACATCTCCACTTTCTTTCCCAGTGCAATGTTAAATATTTTAAAGTTGTCTTTTTCTCATAATGAATATTTACACTTGCCCGAAATGTGCCTGAAACTAAACTTGGATGTTAATCGATATCTCTCTATGCCTATGTAAAGTGACTCTTGCTTCTGCTTCACTCACATGCAGCATTTTATCACACCGGCTGCAGTCTGAAAGGTCAACTCAGAGTTGAATTTGATTAAGCCGAGCGTCGCACGACGCCCAGGATAGCACTGCCTCGAGGTAAAGCGACACGGATCCTGACACAGGAGTTTGTTGCAGTCTGAGAATATTAATACTCATTTACTATATCCACCATGCGCAGCCTTGAGCAGTCGCCCATTCCAGCTATAGCTGGCACAAACACTGACACTGTGTGAGCTGAAAAGAAGAAAGCCGTAACCAGTGGGTGAGCAAAAGCTGAGCTAAACACACATCCACCCCCGCAGACACACATACACACACAAATCCATGCTACTCTGTCTCAATAAGTGTAGAGACATGTTCATTAGGTGACATGCCGAGACAAATGCTTACATTCGAATCGTAGGGTGCTTTCATGCCTATTAGTCTGAATTAGAGCAAAATCAATACTTTGGGTTTGTTTGTTATTCCTTCTGGTATTAAAAAACATGGGAAGAATCCATTCAAATAGACTAAACACTACAGCACCCTTTAAACCAATGGACATTACAATCAGGAAAACTGTGTGGATAAATTAATAAAACATGGTCATGAAAGAAGCAAATCATGAGTCAGGTCACATCCATGTGGCCATGATTGACGATCCTGGCTAAGGGCTAATTGTAAACATTCTAAGCCTGGAAAAAGAAAAAAAAAAAAAAGAAATGTAAACTTGTGACATCAGAATAATCCTTACCAGAACACGATCCTTACAGTAAAGCATGGTAGTGGAAGAATGATCTTAAGGGGTTACTACCGTCATCCGTTTTTTACCCGGTCAATGACTTTTGGCGGACAGTTATGTTCCAAAATGTTGTCCTGGATGATTAGCGCCTTGTTCTTTATGAGGCTTTTCCCTAACAAACTCTCAAATATAGGGGGTTTACAAAAATTATACAGTATATCTATTGGGTGGTGGCATGGTGACTTAGGGTGTGTTCACAATTGTAGTCCGGGTCTCTTGATTTGGACCAAGGCATAATATAATACATTCGCTTTGGTTTGCTAGTACTGTATTCACAAAAGTCCTGGTTCACTTAGACCAAAAGACACAACATAAGGCATGTGTATTATATATGGTGGTGTCTTTACCAGCTGAAAACCCATGACGAGGTTACAAACTGTAAAGTTATAGATTGAAAACACTCCAAGCATGGCAAATAAAACGGCCACCCATTAGCCTAATGTTTTTATTTTACAGCTAGCTTTTATCTAGATACAGCTAGCTTTTATCTAGACATTTAAAGAATGGAGCGCTTGAATAGACGCATCTGTCTGTGTGGACTGTACACACAATCCACCAATACCACTTGCACATTCCAGGAATTCATCTCGGAGTTATCGCCACAGCTATTGTACAGTCCTGACCTTGCTCCAAGACATTCCCACATGTTTGGACCATAAATGAAGTTCCTGGGGGGGCCAGCATTTGAAATATGCAAGCTGATACTGGTAAAACATTCTACCTTGTAGCAGGCAATTATTTTGAGAAATAAAGGAAGTTCTGTTATTCTGCACAATCAAAATGCCCCTTTTATTTAAAAAAAAAAAAAAAAAGCAAGAATCACAATAACCACATACTGATTTACAATTCTGTCATAAACAGATTTTTGACAAATTTTCAAAGAAGAGAAGATTATCTCACAGTGGAGTCCTGGATTGCTCGTGATCCAATTAAGATCCATAAAGGAAGATAAATGCTACATAAAGGAAAATTAAACGTCTTATTGTATTATCCATGTAAAGATGTTTGCCTAGTGGTCATTACTATTCTGTTGCACATACGCTAAATCTAACCTTAACATCATTCACTGTACTAAAAGGTAACTTTTGGGCTAATTTGAAATAAAAATTGCAGGTTCATTTAAGCAGTTTTCTCAGAGAGGACTGTCAAAATGAGATGTCCTCAAAAGATCAAAGTTGTCACCTCATCATCTGTCGTCATCTATACTGCTTTATCCTACTGTATATACAGTAGGATAAAGGGGGCCTGGGTCGCAGGGGGCCTGGAGTCTACCCCAGGAGACTAAGGGCATGAGGCGGGGTACACCCTGAACAGGGTGCCAATTCATCACACGACACACATATATACACAGATTCACACACTATGTGCAACAGTGATGGTTTGAATTATTTTAGTAATTCGGTTCTTTGAATCTCATTTATCAAAATGAACAAATCTTTTTTTGATTCATTTAGATCATTTCGTTCTTTTGATCAGAAATAAAATAAAATGTTACATTTATAATAAACAGACCCCCAACACGTCTACATACACAAATTTTGTCTATAGTTCCAGTAATGAAAATATTACAATGCAGCTAAGGACATATTATCATATACATATTATAAACAAAATGAGCAGCTCACCTCTCATATCTTTTAGTCCAAATCGTTTGTTCTTTTGAATCTATTGCACTTCATAGCGTCTATTGGAGTCACGTGACAAAAGAACGAGCGACTAGGACTGGAAGACTCATTGAGAAGAAACGTTCAATTCTGTTTCCTGTGTACTGCACTGCATAGCGTCTATGGGAGTCACGAGACAAAAGAACGAACGATTCGGACCAAAAGACTCAAAGGTGACTACTCATTTCTGTTTCCTGTATAAAACCTATAGAGGTTTTGCGATGCTTTGCACATGCGCCCAGTAGAAAATGAACGAATCACTCTCCAAGACTACTCGTTCTTCTGAGTCACGTTAAAGACTCGTTCAAAAAGAACGAATTGTTCATGAACGACCCGTAACTACTGTGCAATTTGGGAACGCCAATTAGCCAAACCTGCATGTTTTTGTACTATGAGAGGAAACTAGAGAATCGGTAGGAAGCCCACCAAGCACAGGGAGAACAGGCTGACCCGAGGCTGGAATCAAACCCTAACCCTGGAGGTGCTAACCACTAAGCCACTGTGCTGCCATCAAAATTTTAATATATTCATAGCATAGGGTCCTCACCAAGGCAAAAAAAAAAAAAAACACACATTACTCAGAATAAGAGAATTTATCAAAAGGAGAAGTCAGCCTTAAACTGTTTTGAGATCATTGAAGGCTTCATTACTAGCTGATAGTAGAGTGTGGAAGAACACAAAGACTTTCTTGCACTGTGAAATTACTGCTTGACCAAGAAAGCTGAACTGAAACTCCACAGCACACAGATTAGGGATGTTGACCTAGTGTTACAACACTCTACCTTTAAATGTTCCTTTGTGCAAATTCAGCTGCGGCTCAATATGCACGATCGATTTTACTGTCAACACCTGACTGATCAGCTTATCCCCTGAGATCAGCTTATGTTATTAAGTAAACACCACACACACACACACACACACACACACATTAATCTTTTAGGGCTGTTAAGGACACCACACAAGCAATGCTTTCTACAGAAGGTAAAGATAATCAGACCACAATGTTCTGTTCTTATTATATGACGGTCTAATGTGTTGCCATGACACAACAGGAACTCCTCCAGCTTTCAGTGCTTTCAGAATCCTGTCTAATATGGAGTTTTAAAACTGTCCAGTTTTAAAACTGACCTTTGTTTACATCATTATCATAATTTCCCTCTCTGAGACAGAGAAGGGAAGAGAGAGAAAATGACAGAAAACAAAGACTAGGATCATAAATAAAAGCCTGTCAGCTTTTTATGATGCTAAACAATAGGAAGTGAGGAGCCACATTGAGATGTAGCGTTTTAGCTAAAGGCACTTATCCCATTTTACAGTCATTAATGCAGTCATTTGGACAAAAATAAAATGTACACAAATAAATTTTCCTGCCTACTACAAATGTAGTAGTCAGTCATTAACACGGCACTGGACCTATAAAGCTAATGTTGCTAACAAGTGAAAAAAGAGCTGCTGTGTGCTCATCACACACTTAGCTAAAATGATAACATAATTCCAGTTCTACCAGTTTATGTACAAATCCTTAAAACTATAATTCAGATAACTGAAAGTTTTCTGAAGATGAACCAAATTGGGTTCTGTCGAGTTTATCTACTCACATATAGTTAAGTAAATTGCTTAGCGGAAGGAAGCTCATCAGACCAGTGGGTAGCTTAAGCTAGCTAAAAAAAAAAAACAATGGAGAGAAATAGAAGAGATTTCACATATTTTTCAGGATATTTTTTAGAAAAGGTTTAGAAAAATTTTTACCTTAAGAACTGAAATTTTGTGAAAGCCATCCGAAGTGAGTTTACATTTTTCTTTTTCTTCTTTCTTCTTTTTTTTTTTTTGTAGATTTAGTGAAGACATAGCACCATGGGTCCCAATAATGTTAGCAAGGACGGGAGCAAGAAGAAAATGGAGCAACTTTCACTTTCAAGTTTCACTTTTAAACCATATCATAATCATAAATTAAGATAATTGAGGTTTAATGTCTATTTAATTCATATTTTACATCTCGTTTGTGAGTTTTGATTGTTTTTATATGCAATGAAAAGATTATAGTGTTGCAAATTAATTATGTTGGTAATATTTTTTGGTGTTTGAAACAGATTATCTGCATTCACATTATTTCCTATTAGAAGATGCGTTTCGCAATATGAAATTTTTGCGAATGGATTAAATTCGTATGCCGAGTTAACACTGTACATTTATATTTCTTTCCAGTTAGATGGTGCTATGTTTTTTTTTATAGCTATAAAGTAATAGTTTATCAATCAAAGGTAATTGCCACCAGTTAGTCATGTTATCTGCTTATCAAGACCTTTTTGTCTACTTTGTCTAATTATGGTAATGCCCCTGAAATAATTTTTTAGCAATATCAACTTAAATTTAAACATTATCCACTATATGTCTCATTTTAACTGCTTCATTTGTGCTAAGAAAATTGCATCAGTTTCATGCTAGTTTTCATTTTTATGCTTGAATATTACCATAGAGTTGCAAGTTTAAATCAAAGGACAAGCAGAAAGCCACTGTTGGGTCCATGAGCAAAACCCCAAACTGCTTAATTATGCATTTGGATTGAATTCTGCCGCACTTTGCCAATGAATAAAATGTCAAATGTAAATTAGTATGCGGATGTGATTGGGTACTACAAGGAACATGGCCTTGTACATGAGAGCGGCAAATCTTTTAGATAACATAACAAACTACTTCTATTCTGGGAAGGAGGTTTTAGAAATTAAAAAGCTCGTATACATCAGGATGTCTGGTAGAATTCAAGTACATGTTCAATATACTCAGGTACATGGATCAGCATGCATTGGACGTGTCTTCTTCTACTTGTTGTCTTAACAAGAAAATGTTTCTGTCATAAGGACTTTTACCTGGTGGAAAACCTAAATTCTTCAACAATTATGGACTTTCAATATCCATTTATGTGGAGAACAAATGGACATCATAAAAGCCCATTGAAAATCAATTTTTCTAGAAAATGTGAACATTTTGACAGCAAAATGTGATAACTCCATATTTGCAATTTTTTGTTTTTGTCTTTTTAAACACATAGTACACAACATGGTGTTCAGACAGCATTCAAATTGCATAATGTCCTATTTCACAAAACATAACAGAAGGTAAGCAACGCATACCTGTCATTTATTACTGCAGGAGTGACTGCAATGGCAGCAACAGAGTGTCCTTTTCTTAGCTTAAACATTCTCCAAAAACACTTCAACACATTCAAACCACTTGCAGCAGCCACTGTGTAGCACAGGAAGTATCGTCGCTTCACTGATCAGGTGACAGAAAGAAGTGATGTGGTTGACTCCTCACAGCCCGACAGCTTTTGCTTAAAAATCTGCTGGCTACGTGTTGTGCTTTGCTCAAAATGTGAAAGGTTAAAGCCTTTATAACTGTATATAGCATTTTTAAATTAAACATTTGTGTGTCAAAGAATAATTATTTGCCAAAATAAGTAAAACTTAAAAAATGAAGGTTTATTGCATTCTGCTATCTATGCTTTCCTATCAAAGGGAGCATATTAATACACAGGTTTTGGCCAATAAGGACAGAGAAAGCAAGCGTGTTGTCATGCCAGCCATTCGAAAGTCCCAGCCCACATTCAGCACCGGTCATCGGTAATGTGATTGGCCAAGTGTGATAACTGTACCATTTTCACCAAGCAAGTCAGTCAAAGTGTTTTAATGATAAAAAAGATTTACCATATAAACGCATATCAATAGTGGTACTGCATAAATCAGAAAGTAAATTGTTGTACTTGTTGCCATTTAAGGATCAACCTTTCCTCCCCCCCCCCCCCCCCCGATTACCCATTACCCACACGCCCCACACCTCCACCGACAGCAGGGCTGATTGTAATGTTATAAGTTAATAAGTCAATATTAAGTGATGGGTATGATGATTAAGTCATTAAACAGGTAAGTGCTGCTTTGCTGTTGTTACATGATGCTAGTATGAAAATTTGGAACATTTTTGTGGAAAACGCACACAGTATGGTATGGAGTGAAATGCTTAAATGACTGTCCATGACCTTAAAATAGAAAAGTTTTATTCATATTGCACTAGAAAATACAATTAAATTAAAGATATAATTTGCAATAAAATAACGAATTCAGGCTGGAAATTAAGTTACAAAATAAAAAAAATTATTAAAATAGAAATATAAATCACTTTAAATTTACAAAATGGAACTGTGTGTAAACTGTGAGGTATAAAAATATAACAGTATAGAAATATAAAAATATGGTGTGTGGGTATAACAGCAGCAGGATGATTTGGAACATGGAGTATGAAATGTTATGAGATGTGTGTCAGCAGCAGTGTGAGTAGAGGTGAATTAGAGGTCCTTTAAAGGTCCAATATTTTACTATTTCTATAACAAGTTAACAGAGGTCTCAGAGCTCCCCCAAAGTGTGTCTGTTGATGCTTCAGCTCAGGTAATGAATTTTTTATACCTCAAACTCATTTTATTTCACTCCTCGTCCAAATGTACCATTTCAGTGGCTGTGTAAACGAAGTACTGTTGATTCGTGGCCCACCAGAGAGCAGTAAAGCTAAGCAACAAGACTGGGGAGGGTCGCTTTTTATATGAGGTCACAATAGGGGGAAAACCTAATTAAGTTGTTTAAACCCTGACCAGTACAAAAATAGAAAAAGGACAAAAAGCTGATTTCTTGCATTCCTTGTTGATACACACACACACACACATCGAAATGTCTCGAAATGTAAAAACTAAAAAATTGGGGGGAATTTCATACAGTGTGACATCTGGATCTCAGGTCGAGTTATATTCTTGTAGAGAATGTAGATTGGATCTGAAAAATCTTATTAACGGCCAATCCATTATCTGCTGCATGGTATAACGTTATTGAAGTTAAACAAAAAACACCAGATCCATGGATACAAATTGTAATTTGATCGATGCAAACTTCCCAGATTGTGCTTCCCAGTTCCGTGTTTGGTGCAGCCTGCAGCGTTACATAATCGGCAACTTTCTCAAGCTTCTCACTATATGACAGTGTTACTGTATGACAGATAATGCAGCCTTGCATTTAAAAGGGGTTGGGGGGGGGTAAGGGGGGCCTTCAACAGACTTCATGTCCATTATGAAAGTTCCTTCTTGTTCTTTACAAAAAGAAAAGCCTTTTTTTTTTAAATCCCTGCCTGGATGGGTAGCTGTTCTAATTACTCCCCTGGCTACAGACACCACCGCTACTAATTAAGCTAAATTAGCGCTACAACTAGAACTGTTGTTCTGGCTGCATGCATCACTGTGTCACCCCCTACTGATCCGCTATGAATCGGATGTTAGTAAAGGATGCATCTGGGCTCACAGTGACTATACAGCATGCGTTTCTAAGAACGAATCAGCAAGCCAATACCGTGATGGATTATGCTAGGACCTAGCCAACTTTGCAGACATAAAATGTCGATTTTGAATGTGGTCAACACCATAACTGGTTGCACCAGTAGGACATGAGTTCCCTAGGTTTAAGTATACTCCATCATAGTACTGGATAACTGATCTGTTCGTTAATACCCTGTTGAAAGTGAAAAATCCATTGTATAGCCTTCCAGGCAGGTCGAATCAGTCTGGTTTACCAGAGTTGTAAGAAATTAAGTTCCTTGCTTTGGGTATCTAATGGAGTGTGACCAGGCAGTCTAGCTCTTTGGTTTGTTTGTTTGTGTGTGTGTGTGTGTGTGTGTGTGTGTGTGTGTGTGTGTGTGTGTGTGTGTGTGTGTGTGTGTG
>JAOVVA010000012.1:4284183-4298912 GCA_028565275.1 Leiocassis micropogon | reverse complement strand
TGTGTTTGTTTGTGTGTGTGTGTGTGTGTGTGTGTGTGTGTGTGTGTGTGTGTGTGTGTGTGTGTGTGTGTGTGTGTATACCTTTGTTCCAGTGTGTACAGCATGTGTCTGATTTAGGTCAGAGTCAGATGCCTAGGTTAAATGGCCCATAAATTGAAGCCACAATGAGAAAAGATGATTCTGCTTTTCAAAAAGACTTTCCACATGAACGTTTGTCCCAAATAGAATAAAATAAGTGGCTTCTCCAATTCTGCTGCAAACCTTTTAGCCAATCTATAAATGCGGAATTTAGTATAGCATGTGGTGGGATAGTGTAAAAGAATGATATGAGGAGAAGAGGCAGGAGGTAACTCAGTAAGATTTACTTTGTTCCTGTACTTTTATTCTGCTTAAAAGTTCAGAAATTATCTGTACTTGTACTTACATGAACATAATAACAACATTAAATATATCTACAAGATTAAAGAAAAAAGTATGCCATTCTTTTATAATTATTTTTGTTGTTGTTGTTATTGGAAAGTAACAACATAATGCAAACACGTCACACCCTCTTGACATTTATTAGATTCCTACATCAACACATATCATTATCTTTAATTCCTTAGGTCATAATGATGCTAGAAAGTTTGAGCACCCTTTTAACAGATTTTTACGCAACAATTTAAGTCAACTAGATAATTCACTCATCGTCTACAGTATACTGCTTTATTCTGTATTCAGAATCACAGGAGACCTGGGGTCAATCCCAGGAGACTTGGGCCATGAGTTGGGTTACACCATGCACATACACCATTACACATCCAAGGGCCCACACACACATGCACACAGTTCTTTTTTTTTTTTTTTTTTAAAGATTGGAGCAGAAGTCCACCAAATCTACTGAAATGACCAACAGTTGGAATAGCAGGGCTTTTTCTTTCCAATAAATACATGTCATTTTGGCTCAGATGGTTGTGACATTTTGTATTGGCTCTCACGACTTGTATAGACACATGATTATGTTGATTTTTTTTCACAACCCTTGGAGTGAACATTTTTCAAGGATCTAGCTACTCTTCAAGGCCGAAAGATGAAGTTTCATTTAATATTTACAAGTATGGAGGAGGACAAGACAAATGGGGGTCATGGGTTAGTGAAGGAACGTGATGTCCTCCATCAGTCCATCTTAGATTAGATGGTTAGATTTATTGTACTGTACCTCAAGTGCATCGTGGTGGGATATTCTTTAGACTCTTTTGTTCTGTTAAGATTTTTCACTACTTGTCTTCAATAGTATTATAGTGGTATAACATCATGGACCCCTTTTTAAAATTCTGTTATTGAAAACTGCTATGTGTTCCTTTCCTGTGTGGGAAATCTCCACTCATGACTCAACGTGGCTTGTTTGGTGCCACCAGCATCCTCGCGAAGGGGTGTCACTTTCTTGGAATTTAATCTGAGGTATAAATAGCACCGTGCCATGTCAAGGCATCATGATAATCGATAAGGCACCTTTGAATTACATTACAGTGCCCTCTTATGGCTACAGCGTTCAGCTCTGCTCTGGGAAGAGGATGTGGATGTGGATGAGGAGAGGGGATGAGCTTCATGCATTTCATTTGCATTGGTTCATGTGCTCACTGCTTCACAGGATTACAAAATTGGTTCTGTACACCTGCGGATGTGTAAGGAAATGGCAGGAAATTAGATTTTGTAGCATTTCTATTGCAGAGTGTTATTAGAGCATCTAAAGTGCGCATGGAAGTGGAGGACACTAGACATTGCCGGGAAAAAAGACAGCAATCTGATTAGATTTTGTTGAAAGCTCAACAGGTTCAAATAAATGAAAATGCATCATAGAAGTTGTCCAATTTAATTTCTAGAAACAATTGAGTTTGGAATTTTCCCATTCTTGTAACTGGAAATAGCCTATGTTTTATTTGTTTCACTGTAGTTCATTGTATGTACTTTTGGGTGACTAATTAAATAAAAAAATTTTTAAAAAAAAGAGAGAGAGACTAAATGCATTCCATACAATGCATTGGTGCAAACATAAAAAAAAATCAAAAGCTTTGTGTAGTAACCTTTAAATTCTAAAACCTATTTCCTTTTACTATCAGTAAAAGACGAGAGATATTGGCTCATCCTATTGTGCAGTCTACTTCAAGAGGAAGCAATTTGGGATCCAGGTTATAACTTTGACACAAAGGCTCCTATGAGCGGTTGACACACACCACCTGTCTAATCAGCATCATGCCAAGGTGAGTGATGGGCACAAAGCATGCTCGCTCACACCCACGACTTTCATTCACGCACACATATCTCAGCAGGAAAACACACACCAGCACAGATATCACACAAGTGAGATTTATCCTGCAACACCCTCAGATTTTCCTCAGTTACCCCACAGAAATTCAGGCTCTCAAAGATAAATAATACAGGAGATACATTTTAAGGACTTACCTAGCCCGGCATGAAAAATAGAGAATGGTGGGGATTTTTGTATTTTTCTCCTTTTTTTTTCTCTTTGATCCCCCCCTGTTACTAGGGATAAATATAGCAACAGTTCAGGGGACCCAAAATGCTGGTTTTAAGTTTATACATGATGCAGAAGTTCATGAGACAAAAACCCGAGAAGATCCAGAGATCCGCATGCCTCTTTTTTATTTATTCTTCACTGCAGTTGTTTTTTTTTTTTTTTTTTTTTTTTAAATGTTCATCTAAACCCCGGAGGCTGGGGCATCAGACCATCATCAAGTGGCGTCATCTTCACTTTTCCACATGCAGAAATGTTTTTCTTGTCTAAATTAAATATTGCTTCTCCGATGTCCGGTGCCGTCTTGTATGGAAAAGTGATCATCCGGCATCAACTCCTCACGTTCATGCAGCCGAGCATCTCTCATCACGCGTACAAAAAAGCTGTTGCATTTGCCTACTGCGCTGTGTGCCCGGAGCGCGCGCGCAGGCACGCGGAAGGTGGAGGGTTTTTTTTTTTTTTCTTTCTTTTTTCTCTCTCCTCCTTTTTCCTGCGCCGTTGCGCTCAGGGGACTCCCCCGGTTTCCGCAGCTGCACGCATCAGGTTGCGTTCCTAAAAAAAACACAATGCTTGCGCTTGCACCCGCAGGAACATCCTGTCCGGTTCTCGGTTTTACCCAACGCCAAGTGCAGCAAAAGAGCGGGGAAGGAAGGAGCTAGCGCTCGCGAGTCTCCGGGTTCGCCAAGTGAGAGAATACGCGCGCGCGCGCTTGTGCGTGTAAGAAAGAGAGAGAGAGAGAGAGAGAGCGCGAGAGAGATGCGTCTATAGCACTCAGCTTACACTCACTAAGAAGGTTTAGTCCAGTTTTTGGTTTGTTCCACCAAGAACCCTGCAACAGACACAGAGTTCTCCACATGCAAAGTATTCCCAATAGAACCCTTTAACTAATCCATAACCATTCTCAATCCATAGAACCCTTAAAGTAACGTTAATTGTTGGAGTTCTTGTTAAAACAAAAACAACAGTCTGGTTCATTTCTGCTTCCGCACTGCGGAAATATAAATTACTAGATAAACAGACACATCTCTGAAATCTAGAACCAATAACCATCCGTGGAACCCTTAAAGAAACGTTTATTGTAGGAGTTGAAGCTGGAAATTAAGTAATTTGGTCAGTTTCTGCTTCAGCACCGCAGAGGGCAAAATATGCCAAGAAGAATCCTTTGGTAAATCTAGAACCAGTAACCATCCGTGGAACCCTTAAAGAATCATTTATTGTAGGAGTTGAAGCTGGAAATTAATTTTAAAAAATCTTGTTAATTTTTGAAGCTGCAAATTAAGCAGTCTGGTTAGTTTCTGCTTCAGCACTGCAGACAGCAAAATCTTCCTTTAAGAAATATAGAAGCAATCTCCATCTGTATAACCCTTAAAGTAATTTTTATTGTAGGAGCTGAACCTAGAAATTAAGTAGTCTGGTTAGTGTCTGCTTCAGCACCACGGAGAGCAAAATATTGCAAATAGAACCCTTTGGGAAATTAAGAACCAATAACCATTTGTACAACCCTTAAATATTTTATTTTATTGTAGACGGTAAAGCTGGAAATTAAGCAGTCTGGTTAGTTTCTGCTTCAGCACCGCAGACAGCAAAATCTTTTTTTTAAGAAAACTAGAACGAATCTCCATCCATAGAACCCTTAAAGAAACTTTAATTGTTGGAGTTGGTGTTGAAAAAAAAAAAAACAGTCTGGTTAATTTCTGCTTTAGCACCGCAGAGGGCAAAATATGCCAAACAGTACCCTTTGGTAAATCTAGAATAAATAACCATCCGTAAAACCCTTTAAAAGTTTTTTTTATTGTAAATTGAAGCTGGAAATGAAGTAATCTGGTTAGTTTCTGCTTCAGCACTGCAGACAGCAAAATCTTCCTTTAAGAAATCTACGTAGAACTAATCTCCATCCACAGAACCCTTAAAGAAACTTTAATTATTGGAGTTGGAGTTGGAAAGAAAAACAGTCTTGTTAATTTCTGCTTTAGCACCACGGAGAGCGAAATATTTAAAATAAAACCTAATGGAAAATCTACAACCAATAACCATCCAAAACTTTTATTTTGGGAGTTGATGCTAAAAATGAAGCAGAATGGTTTGTTTCTGCTTCAGCACCACGGACAGCGAGGGCAAATTTGGTCCTGTACTAGCGTTAGTACCCATCATTGACAGAAAAAGAGTTTGTAATAATAGGTGAAAGTCAAAAATAAGGTGATCAGTTTTAATGTCTTAGCACGGTGTCTTAGTGGTTATCCTTGCCTTGCACCTCCAAGGTCCGGTTTCGATAGCTAATTTTAAAGTAGATTATTAAATCCGGCAAATAACTGTTTTTAATTTGATTTCATTTACGGTGCTGGTTTAACTTTAGAAAAAAACCTTATCCGTACTTTATGTGTCGTCCTAACATTACAGCTCCTAAATTTATATAATTATAGTAATATTTTTCTTTAAGTTTAGCTACAAGAATTCCCATTCATTGCTGCATTAGATGCATAGCAGACAGATAGTGGTTTGATACCTGCAATGCAGCTATAACTCAAGGGCCATGCCATAATTACACAATTTTATAATTTTACTGGCGGAAGTACCCGTTGTTGACGAGTAAAGAGTTTGTAGAAAGAGTTAAAAAGTTAAAGCTAAAAATAAGCTGATCAGCTTCTCTAATTATTTATTGACGCAGGTATTTGTTTACATTGAGAAAGTGGCTTCTTAGTAGCTCATTTAAAAGTAGATTATTAAATCCAGCACATAACTGTTCATAACACCGTTTTTACTCAACATTTTGATTTCATTTATGGTGCAGGTTTAACTTTAGGAAAAAAGGACTCCCAAAGTTTTATCAAATACTGTTTAGTCATTTTTGCGTGATGCTGTGAAAAATCTGGCTGAACAGAAATATTTACAGACACAAACATATGGACAGAAATTCTTCTGAAATTGGTTTCAGGTCCTCCAATGTATGAAACGTAATTGTGAGTAAACATTGAGTGAGTTCTGACCAATGTACAGACAAAACCTTTCTTTTATTTATATAATTGAAAAAGAACTGGACAAAACCTCCGCGACATCACCCACAGGTTTTTTCAAGATCAGTTTTGAAGCTCAACTGTGGGAGCTCTGGTCACCTCCATCTTGGCTGGAGCTGCTTCCACCAAAAGCCTGGTTAATCTAAAAACGGGCAAATAGGTGGAATAAACAGAGCCAAGCTGTTGGTTGGAACATGCCTACTTACCTCAGTTAATACAAGTTGAAATGCCAAGGTGGCAAATGTTAATGTGCATGCTAATGTTACTTTGCTTTTGATTAAACTTGTTTCAGGTCCTACATTTCATGTGGTACTGTAAGCTACACTACAACAATTTCCGTTTATAGCTGCATTAGAGGCATAGCAGACAGCTAGCGGTTCGATACCTGCAGTGCAGCTGCAGCTCATGGGCTAATTATGTATAATCTTATAGCTTTGTGAAATTTTGCCTGATTTTAACATGGGGGCCTATGGAGATTGACTCACTTTTGGAGCCAACATCCTAGTGGTCATTTGAGGAACTACATGCTTTGGACAACAAGTGATGGAGAACAAGTGATGAAAATATGGAAATATTTTTAATTTATCTTTAGATTCAGATTTAAGTTGAAGACATTTTATTATTTATTTGACTCCAAAGTATAACCTACTGCCATCTGTTTATGACTCACTAAGCAGCCAACAACGTATTTAAGTTTATTATAGTTAGCCTTATCTGGGAAAATGGTTTAGACTTATCTGTTGCTCTGAAAATTACTATGATCCAAAAAGAATCAATTTTAAAAGTTTCACTGTTTTTTTTTTTTTTCTTTTACATCTACAGTATATTTGGCAGAAAAAACGACAGATAGACCAGAGCATCTCAAACATCTGATTAAACGCTCACTGCTGGACTTCCCCTTGGCCACTGTGTAAAAGTCAACACTCTTTCTCAGATTATACACGTTGGCACAGTGCTACATTCTGTGTTCCCATCTTATTTTGTGTACCTGTCACTTTTACCTGCTGAGAGAAAGAGAAAGAGAAATTTGTCATAGAGGGTCAAACAAAGGCACAGTCACAAATTCATAGGAGTAAAGTGTCAATCACTTCTTGCTAATTTATTACCAAGTGTTAAAATAGGAAATAAAAGTTCATGTATTCATGAGACATGCAAGGAATAAGTTCCTTAAAGAGATTTTTAAAGGTCTTGCGAGAATGTTTTGATGCTTAATATTCATCAAATTGGACAATCACATCAGAAAGGTTTTTATCACATACTGTAAGCTGTATCGCATATTTTATTCCGTGGAATTTTGCAGTTCACCACACTGCAGTTTTGTTTAAATTTTTATCTTATCCTAGGTTCTGATGAAGGTCTTTCACTTGCAGTGGGTGTGCAATATGGCAGTGTCAACAAAGTCGATTTACCAGATAATCCTGTATACAGGGTCACGGGGGTCTGGAGACTAACCCAGGAAAGTTAAGGCATGAGGCGGGGTACACCCTGGACAGGGTGCCAATCACATCAACTAAGTGACATCATTAATTACATTACTTGCACAAGCTATAATAGTCTGATTAAAGGAGGTGTGGCCTATATGCCTGATGGTATAAGTAAAGGAGGTGTGGCCTATATGCATGCTGGTGTAAATGAAGGAGGTGTGGCTTACAGTATATAGCTTCAAGTCACAGTGTAGGAGACATGCCGCCTAATAACAATCTCAGTCAAGCAGACTATTCTTCATTCCCAGCCAATGAGGTGTGGACTATGTGTCTACAAGTCCCAGTTACTGTAAAAAAGTATGGCCTACTGTATGTCTCCACTTGTCCCTGTCAGCATGATGTCAAATTTTTCAGTGCTTAAACCTGTGCAAACAGTTTACGCAACAGAGAATCGCACTGCAAACCGTTGTATTAGTATCCGTCATACCTCTAATAACTGATCAAGCTTAAGCATGGCATCTTCTTAGGCAGAGGACACACAACCAATCACCCACCCCACGTGAGGAAATTGCGTTCGAATTTGCTGCTTAAGCTGTTTTGCTTCTTATTGCTTTGCTGACTGATTGCAGCTTTCAGAAAAGAACACACTGCTTTACCTCAGTCAAAACTTAATCACACACGTTCATTTCCGTCTGGCTTGTCTGACTGTTTGCTCTTTCCTCTACAATCCTCCATCAAGAATCTGACGCGCTAGCAAAAAAAAAAACAGTGTGTGAGAAAGAGAATTGAAGAGAGAAAAAGGAAGAGAGAGAGAGAGAGAGAGAGAGAGAGAGAAAGAGCAGTACAGCAGTGTGATGCAGCACCACTTTCTATACACATACCTTCACCACAGTGATGATGGTGGAAAAATGATTCATACCAGTTCACTCTCTCACCCTCCACACCCAAATCCTCATCCTGTTCTATGTATAAAAAAAATAATAAATGACAAAAGCTTTAAAAACAGGTGTCTGGAAGGATGATAAAATGGTCACAGAAAGAAAAAGAACAGTGGGAATAAAGAAAAAAGAAAAATGTCTGCAGTTATAAAGGTGGTTTAGTCTAGCGATGGGGAGGGAGGACTGTGAGAGAGTAATGAAAAGTGAAAAATCTCAAATGAAATTAGATTTTTCTGGATTTATGGAAAATATTTTGCATGAAATAGACCTCGGAAAATGGCATGCGATTATTATGAGTATAAGGTGTGCAAACAGAATAATCAGATTTTTTTTATTCTGACTGGTCAGAAGGTTTCATTTTATTCTGATTTTATCAGCTGTTCCACATAAACATGAAGTAGACAGGGACATCGTCAAAAGTGATTTCAAACATCAAGTTTCACACTTTTACATTTAGGGCGATTGGCAGATGGCGTTATGCAGAGCAAGTTACATTTGTCTCATTATACATCTGAGCAGTTGATGGCTGAGGACTTTGTTCAACAGTGGAGTAACAATGGCAGCTCATTGGTGCTGAAGTTTAAACCCATGACCTTCCAAACAACATCTTAACCTCTGAGCTACGTTCAACTTTTGTTAAGACCTTGCCCTTGTGTGAATCAGCTCCAAATTTTGATTTGAACCAGTTCATCTGCTGGCTTTAATGAAAGTTCTAGTCATTGTGGTGAAAGGACCGTAGACATCCAAGGCTCATCTAGGCCTGTCGCACCCAAGGCTAGCCTGTCCAGTCCAATCCAACAGAAAAGTCAATGTAATACCTACTGCTGAAAAAAAGTAAATGATGGCTATAATAGAAACACCCAGTGTATCACAGGCTGACTTGTATGGGCTTTAGCACACAAAGAGTTAAAGGTTGTTCATCCAACCTCCAAATTTCACAGATCTCAACCAGATCAAGCATCCATGGAATGCATCAGGCAAACAAGTCTGATACAAGCAGCCTTCATCCTGCAACACCAAGCCCCCAAAGGATCTACCGCTAACGTCCCAGTGCCAGACACCACAGGACACTTCCAGAGGTCTTGTGGATTCATGCCTCCGAGGGGGTCGAACTTTCCCGGTGTCACGAGGAAAACCTACAGTACACAATATTGGACATGAATTGTGTTTTAATGTTATCTAATATTAAATGCTTTATTTGAGGAGGCATGTAGAGTATTTAACATTTAAGGAAGGAGTCTCCAGTATATACTGTTTTCTGACATCGGGTTGTGTGTCTGGAAACACTGCTGTAACTTAAGCAAAAAAACAGGATATTAACCAGGCTGCAATATAAGAGTCTATAAAATACTTGTGGATATGCTGTTATTAGAAACTAATCAACAACAAGATGCAATTGCATGCTGAAAAACTAACTCATTATGTTCTACTAGAGAATTACAGAGAAAATTCTAAGGACATCTATCATGTCTGAGACTAATACCAGGACACAAGAGCAAGAACATAGTGAGAACATAGATCTTAAATTATGATTCCACGCAGGATCTCTCCCCTCTGTCAAAGCCCCTCACCATGAACACTGTATTTGCAGTGCCACTGGGCCTTGTGGGTAACTCCATCCATCCCTGTCGTCCCCCAGCCATCTGGCAGATGGTACTGTGGTATCCCAGCCACTCCTGCCACACTCTGTAACTGCTTTTTTTTTTTTCCCAAGGCACTCAGCCTCCTCATCACCCTGCTGCCCCTAAATCCAAATCAACTGAACCGAACTGAACTGAAATGAACTGAGCATATTAAACAGAACTTGCTTTAACCCTTTGTCCTGTGCTTCTGTTTTGGTGCACTTCAGGTCCTACCATATGTGGGTATCTTATTTCTTTTCACCTCTTTCTTTTTAAATACTGCAGCGCTGATACTAGCAAGTCCCTTAAAGAAAAGAGGTCATGAATGAGAAAGTCCTGATATACCCAGCATTTGCCATGTCTAGACTATCTTAGGGTGTGCTATGCGTCACATCAGACATCAACCTTTGTTGACTCAAACCAAACTATTTGGAAAGAAGTACAGTAGATAACTTCGTAAGGAATAAAATGCAACATGATGTCTTGTTATAGGGATATAATAAAAACTGAGCAGGGTGGTGTGGTATGAGTTAATTTCAACACCACACTATGAAAAAATAATTTAACCTATAACCTATACCTTCCCTATAACAACTCTTGAACCTATAACATCATGTACTGACAGGTGTAACTCTTTTTAAAGCACACTTTACTTGTTTTAGTCCAGTTACAGGTACATGTGGATTGTGTATCTATATTAGTACATATAATCTAATCTAATCTAATCTAATCTAATCTAATCTAATCTAATATAATATAATATAATATAATATAATATAATATAATATAATACTGAATGACAAAGAACTGACATTGGAGACTCCTTATAAAAAACTATTAATAAACATGTCTTCTCACCAAATTCTATGAAATCTCAATGTATGCATGTTTGCAAATCTGCCACAAAATGGCACTATACTGGATGTTATTGAATGTTATTGAATTCGGAAATATAAATCGCATTAATATAAACATTAAAGCATTTACTAATTTGAGAGCTGTGTCATGTCATGTCATGAAAATGTCATGTTGAATGTAGTATAACTGTATATTGGTAAAGATACAACAGATTACCAGATAATATTAAGATTATGAAAGAATTTTTGGTCTAATTAAAATTCATTTTGCATTCAGATGTAATTGTTTCAGTCAAACAAGACTCGATCTAATCTATGCAGATTTATGAGTCTTGCTCAAGGGCCCAGCTGTAGCTTTGTGTCAGTCTGGGATTTGAACACATAACCTTCTAGGCCTAAGGCAGCATAATCTTTCCTATTACCTATTCATATTCTTATAAATATTCATCATTACTTCTTTCTTGTATGCTTTAAATGCACACCACATCCTAATAATAACTATGATTTATTTTTTCTAACTGCTGCTCTTTTTTTTTGTTGTTATTTTTTTTTTTTACCCATTTAAATATTTGTTTCAACCTAAATTCAGCTGGACAGTTGTCAAAATTAACACTCGTGTAATTTGTCAAATAGACCAACGTTTATGAAAAAATGTAAAAAAAAAAAAAATAATAAACCCTGCAGCGTTACATTAAGATCCTGTTGCTATTAGAAAGCGCTTTGCAATATTCTCAGAGTGGAGAAGGGAAAGGATTAAACAGATTGCTGTGTAAGAAGGAAAAGACAGCCAAGGTCCCTGTGAATGTTCATAGGATTAAAAAAATAATAATAATTCAACACTACAACCAAAGCAGTGGATAAAACGAATTAGACAATTCTTTTTTTTAATGTGCTATTGATTTTTTTATTCTGATTGGTCATGTGCTGTTGATTAATGTTCTAATACAGCAGATATGACAATACTGTAGTTCTGGTTGCAGGGAAAATCACAGATTTGTATTATGGCAATATAATTTCTGCAGCCGTTTCCATTATTTTAGGTCTCAGAATGTCAGACAGATGAGAAAAAAAAGTAAAAAGAAAGTGCCAATTTCACCAAGGAGCAGACTTAATTCTATTAGGTTCATGTGAAATAATCATCTCCGAAATTGTCTTTTTGGAAGCGTTTCTTCGCAACCAGAACATACCAATGAGGACATTAGCAAATAGAGAAGCCTTCAGCAAATAAGTGCCAGATTCATAATAATTCACACGAGCCAATTTGTTTGTAGAGCTATAAGCTTAGTAATAAAAATGAAGTTCCTAATAAGGTTGAACGGAACACTAAGACCCTCTTCTGGTTTCCTGTAGCTGATAAAACCATAAGCAGGCTTCACCAACCTGAAGGCACTCACTCATCAAACTCAGCTCTACAGTACACTCTTGTCAAGGCCCAAGCCTGAGTTGAATTAATCCACCAAGGAAGATGTCCCTCTGGGTGTATATCTGATTCACTGGCTGTCTTAAAAGGAAAGACCAAATCCCAAATCTTCCCAAAGCGCTTAACTTAATTATTTGCCTTTGTGAAAGATTTTTATTTATTTATGTATTTATTTATGTTTTTAAATATGTGTTCATTATAAACCTTGGATTAGGTGAAGAGTGCATAATGCAAGACCCTCTGAATGAACAAACTGTAACTATCGCAGTGACCGTGCATTAGAAAGAGAGTGTTCTTATGCATAAACCTTGCAGCAATGCGATTGTCAAGACTGGTGTTCTGGAAAATTAATCAACACATTCTGATCTGAGAATGTAACATCACTGTGGTATAAACATAAATAAGGACTACAAATAAAAATGCATAAATGCTTCCTAGTCTAATAGGGTTCATCTCACGCTAGTAATCGTGTCTTACTAGAAGTAGATTGCTGCTTTGATGAAATAAGTCACTCGAGCATGAAATGGGACTAACACAGGTAATAAGATAAGATGGAAATCAACCATTTTGCATGTAGCACACCAAAAACGATCCAGTGAGGTCCCACTTTTGGGCACATGCAACTCCTGATTTAACTGGATTGCACATGGATATATTGGATATATATATTTGGCTTGTTTGCTTGTGGTTACCACAGTGTCAGTCCAGTGCACCAAAAATGCAAAAGTATAACCCGAGCACAGTGATTCTTTGGAGTTATTTGTGAGTAATACGTTTACTTTTTACTTTGATACATTTTTAAGTAATACATATCCCTGATTATGTTTTCATGTCAATAATTAGAAATTAAGAGTTCAATTAAAAGTTCAGGCGTCCTGATCCTGCTCCTTCTTCCTGGGCAGAGTTGAACCCATTTCCGAAAAGTCATAAACACTCTCCTCATTCCCAGAGTTAAACCAGTTTTTATGGGTCCTGATCAGTGCTGAACCAAAAGTGGGAGGTTACTGATTCAGCTTTTTTGTCCCTAGACAGACTCAAACAAATTTCCAGGGTTCACGAGTAAGCTTGAGGGTTCCTGATCCAGCTCCTCTTTCCTGCAAAGTTGAGTCAAAAGACCAGGGGTCCTGATTCAGCACCTTCTTCCAGAGCGGAGTGGACAAAATCTCTGCAGGTCTTCATCCAACTCTTCCTTCCCATGCAGAGTCAAACCAATTTCCATGGGTCATGAACAAGCTTCTCATTCCTGGACAAAGTTGAACCATAATCTGAGGGGTCCTGGTCCAGCTTCTCTTTCTTGTGCAGAATTGACCGAAAAATCCAGGTTTCCTGATCCAGCTCCCGGGAAGAATAGAACCAAACGTCCAAGGAGAATGGACCAGATCCTCCTTCCTCGACAGAGTTAATCCAAAAGTCCTGTGGTGGACAAATGTGTGGTTCTGTGTTGCAAAGTTTCTCTTGGATTAGGATCATGATTAGTGGTATCGTAGTTTACTTGGACCCCTTGATTCTGCAGAAAGGACTAACTAGGATAGTCCTAGGATACCCTTGAGGAACATCTAGATGCTTCCTGGAATTACAAAAGTTGAAAACTTGAATAAATGAATAAATGATGTGCTTTGTCATTTGTTCTTTGCCTTGTCTGTTATATACCATGGAAATAAACATGATATTGCACTACACCATGAAATCAGTCTGCCCTATTGTCTTCTCTAGCTATGTGAATTCTATAGAAAATGTGAATTGTGTCATTTGCGTTGGTTGTAACCATTTATATTAATAAAGTTGTAAAATATGTCTGAAAGCAATTTTCGTCACAGTGTGTCACAATGTCAGTGATAGCAGTATTAAAGAGGACTTCCCTTACCAGCTTCTTTATTTTTTTATCGCTTAAAGGTAATATGACAAAAAAAATGGAGAAGAACTTGTCATGTTAAGACTAAGCTAAGAAGAAAGCACTACTACCTTGTAATTCTCCACCACCACGACTGTGTGCTCTGGATTGGAGTCAAATGACTTTGACTTGAAATGTTTGCTAAATGAATGCATAAAAATGAATTCTATAAAAAATAAATAAATAAATAAAAGCAGGTATAAGCAGAGCCATGAGTTTCCGAACTCTTTATTTCAATTTTTATGTTCTTTGTATAGCAAGAAATAACACTCTACAGCTTGGTCAGTACCCTAGACAGGCTTTCAGTTAATGAGAGAGAGAGAGAGAGAAAGAGAGAGAGACAGGAAAAAAATGACAGAGAAAGCGACAGTAGGTTCACAATGGCTATAATAATAAGGCTGTGGAGCTATATCATGGCCTTAGGCTATCAGTATAATGAATAATGAGTTTGTGTCTGTGTGTTACGGTTATGTAACAAAAAATACAAAAAGAAATTACTGTATTCTACACATGCTGTCTTTCTTTGAACTTCTACACGTGTTATTTTTCTTTCAATAACACCTTTCCTCTTTAATCAGACTTCCTCTCCATCTTGCTGTGCACGCACTCGTCATCTTGTCCAGGCTTTGACTGACCTCTATTTCTGTTCAGCTCCTTGATTTTATTTATGCTTTCACCTCAAAACGTCACTGTGTTACAATTCTCTCATTAGTCACTTGAATTAATGGAAAAATTGTTAAGTTGGACATGACAACCTTCATTCTTTCCCCCAGTAAATATATGATGGCGTACAGTACTGTATAACACTGGTATGATTGACAATTCTGAACTCTTTGATATAAACTGAAAGTCCCACCCACTTCCTTAATGACACACTAGTAATGTTTTGACCAGTGTTCTCATTTCGACTTTACTTAAGTTTGGACACACCTTCTCATCTATCTGTCAATGTGTCTTCTTTATTTTCATGACCATTTACATTGGTAGATTCTCACTGAAGGCTTTAAAACTATGAATGAACACATGTGGAGTTATGTACTTAACAAAAAAA
>JAOVVA010000012.1:4257295-4271536 GCA_028565275.1 Leiocassis micropogon | reverse complement strand
TATATATGGAAATCGAACCCGTACCCTGGAAGGGCAAGGCGACAGTTCTAACCACTAAGCCATCATGAACCATGAAACCATGAAAGTTTATTTATAAAACATCTTCTACATTTGTGTCATTGTTTTGTAAATACTGAATTTGTTTTTACACATCTGGTCCGGTGTCATGCATTGTATTGCAGTTGTATCATTTCGTGGTACACCATGGCCTTTGTATGCCTTTGCTGATAAAAGAACAGCATATGTGTTTAAGCTGGAGACCTTTCAGGACACTCCACCATGTGCCACCTAACAACCTGGAATCTGTGGATCCAAATATTCCCTAAATGTATGGAGATTTTTAGGCCCCCTAGACATTCTTACTTTATCTCTCAGGATACAGTAGTGCATCTCAAGCCGGGGTGATGCAAAGCCAGGGAATGTGAGTTATTTATTTATTAATATAATTAATTGTTTGTTTGGTTTTATGCATTTATTTTTACAGTGCTGGAAATCATAGCCCACCATTAAAATAACCAACACATATTCTATTTATAATTGACTTACTGTAGTTTTAATCGGCCCTTCGAATTGAATGAAAACCTCAGAAACCAAAAACAAAAATGTCTGTAAATCAGTTTTTTTTTTTGAACACTCATGGAACCTTATACTATTACAAATCATTGAATATTTTTTATATTTTCAAAAATTCACTGACTCACTGAGAACAGATTTATTGTACGCACAAGCCACTACAAATAACATGCATCATTTTAACAGCAATATTTTTGATAATTCCTGAAATAAAGGCGTGGCTAGCACTGTGGCCTTGGTGGGTTTCCTCCGGGTACTCGGGTTTCCTCCTACAGTCCAAATATATACAGATTAGACTAACTGGCATTCCCAAATTGCCCATAGTTTGTGAATGTATGTATGCATGTATGTGTCCTGTGATGGATTGGCACCCTGTCCAGGTTGTACCCCGCCTCATGCCCTAAGTCTCCTGGGATAGGCTCCACCCCCTTGTGCGCAGCCACACACGATAAAGTGGGATAAACGATGATGAGTTCATGAAGTCAGTGAGCTTTTTGTGTATGAACTTATACATTAAAACCCATTTTTATTATCATTTTCTTGATATTTGATGTCCCACTGTAACAAAATCACACGCCTTTTGGACTTTTTGGACAAAACCCTGGATTTCCCCAGATCATATCAAAGATAGGTCAGAAAGCTCTGATAAATAAACAAAAATTACTATACATATTTAAGTAATAGCTTGCATGTGGTGGTAGTTATAGCTGTAGTTTTTAGTATTTCTTCTGAATATTAATCTTATACTCATATGACAAACGTTTCAAAACATGTCATCAAAACTTGTTTAGTTTCATATCATATCATTGATCAAACCTTTTTTTCCTCTTATATTTTACAATTCATTCAATAAAATCTTACTTTGTGATGCAACAACAAACAAATCAGCAAATGTACAGTAAGACCAACAAGCATAAACCAGAAAGCTACTGCCTAACAGTGCATTCAGAGAAAACAAAGCCACTAAGCAGACTTGGAAATATACATTTATTTGTGAGGTGGTGATACTGTAGAACCCTGAAGCTCATAGAATCTTTGTCAATAGTGCAAACATGATTTCCTGCATCAAGACCGATCCTTCGGGGATGGATAAGCACTATGGAAATATAAAGTCATCCCTCTTCACAGGAACTTTTATACTGAGTCAGTTTTCTGGAACTCAGTGCAGCACATTCGAACCTGCCCAAATACTGGACTAGATAACAAATTTCTGATGAGTCCGTCCCTGGGTGAAGCTTTGATTTCCTATTGCTGTCTTTAAATCCTTCTGGGTTTCCTAAATGCGCCGTATATTTAAGGGTACATTCTTATTACTGTACTTCCATTTAAAACTTTTTGCCATAAGCTCTTATACAGTATGTAGAACTGCCTGCAATGTAGGAAAATGTTTCAGATCAGTTACAAGCCTTTGGTATGTGCCCTTTGGCACTGCTTATCGATTAGATAGTATCCATTATGTGGTGTATGTGTTGATATTATTGAATACTTTCCACATACTGTACTGTAGATTCAAAACCATTAAAAAAAGAAAGAGAAAGTGCTTTCATGTGCTTTCTCATTCAGCTGAATTGAAGGGTGTGGTTGGAAAAATAAGCAGCGATTCCCAGTAAAGGCCAGCTGGGTTAGCTTTGTGTTAGCATTATGACTAGGATCCTTGAACAGCATCCTATACCCAGATACCCAGTAGGATTGTTAGGTGGTCATGGTTTCAGGTTTCGCTATGGTGTATGACCAGACAGTTGACATTCTTCAAAACGCATTTGGACCAAGGAAGGAATGCAATGTGGTGTGTTTAAGGTTATTACTCTAGTGGTTTTCATCCGTACCAGTAGAATTACAGAATCGTTTTTGTGGCCTTATACAGCAACTGCATGATAGATATTGGCAATACTACATATTTAATGGAAAAGTCATCAAAGTGTCATAAAGATCTGATTGATTTCATTTTGCTTGGTGTTATATTTACTGTATATACTGTACACAAAGGATACACAAAGAATTCACAATAAGCTACATGTATGTTCCAGGGTAGTTTAAGATTTTTGTCTTGTAGCTGCATTCCAAGTGATTGGACTTGTACCGTGTGGGCATGTACTGACTTGACAGTTTGTGAGCTCGAATTCTAGCATGCTTCAGAGTATTTTTTTTGTCTTACAGCACTAACATGGAAAAAAAAAAACTGGTCCATCAACTAGCAGCGTCCAAGTTTTATTAAACATAAAGCAACGTCAATTCCATTTAATTTGATGCAATGTTTAATGGGTTGCAATATGCCTTTAAGACACTGTACATACTAAGGAAATACTAAGGAAGTCCAGATCACTGCTGGATTGGTACTATGATACACAGAAATTTACAAGGGGTGTTCAAGTCAGACCAGGACTTGTGATTGTGCAGGATAACAGAGCATGAGAGTAAAAACACTTTCATTTCTCTATATAATCCCCTGCTACACTAATGCACCAATTCCAAGCATTTTACTTGTGCTTGGATACCATCAAGGTAGAAAGTTTCCTCAGTGTTCCGTGACTACGCCTCTTTAAATATTTTATTGCCTTCATTCACAAGGAATTCCTTGTTTGACTTGGACGTCCCTCATATGATGTTGTTTTCATGTTACTAATTCCTAGTTAGAACCTTGAATTGAAACTGCGCTAAATGCCAGATTTCTGTTGCATGAAAAATTTGATTATCATGGGTAGGTTTTTTTTTTGTTTGGTAACGCAATATCAGTTTAGAGACTGAATTATGAGTCATTCAGAGAAATACTGAATCATTCTTCTGTTGTGGTTTATATCAGTTCGATCAACCATGAATACATGATTTGTTATCTAGACATTATTTAGATAAAAACAGCATATTTAAAACTTTAAACTATTTGTTTGATCTAAAAAATGATATGAAAAGTTATTATTTATTCACATCTCACCACCTTGCCGTTGATTTATTTCCCGTAACAGCACACCCTGTTCTTTTTTTTATTGCTTAAATAGATAACCACAGCCTTGTCATAGTTTTGCTTTCATTTTGCATGATGCTTACAGTAGGTACTTTTTCATGCATAGGTGTTTCTCAACAATAGAACTGACTTCACTTCCCCATAAACATGTGAACAATTTGCATGCTAGCTGGTCAGTAATATGCTTGAAGAGTAGAAAACCGAAACCATTGACAGATCGGGCTTTTTTTTGTATGTCAACATAGGTTGACTCAATAGTACTGTAGAATCGATTTCCTGACAATGCAAGTACAAAGTCCAAAAATCCCAAGTCCAGATATAATGGAAGGCTTGAGTCAGGAAGGGAATCCTGCGTAAAATCCTGTGCAGCCGAAAGAACAACTAACGTGGCTTAGTGGTTAGCACTGTGGCCTTGCATCTCCCGGGTTGGGGTTTCAAGTCTCACCTCTGGTCTTTATGTACAGTATGTGTCGAGTTTGTGTGTTCTTCCCATCCTTTCCGGATTTCCTCTGGTTACTCAGGTTCCCCAGCCTAAAAAGATGCATAGTAGGCCGATTGGTGTTTCCAGCAACTTATCTTCCCTTTGCAGTAACTTTACAGCACTGATGTGAAGTTATAGGTCATTGCAGCCCAACCATTGGACAACGGTGATGTAATAAGAATAAAATAGTCACTCTGACATGTTATGGTGAATTTTGTGGCATTTATTTATACAGTAGATACAATATCAGCTGCTGCAGTTTAGGGATTTGGAACAGTTTTTGGAACAAACAGTTTTTGTTGCCATAAAATTACTTATCATACTTATTTACTTAAGTCTATTTTAACCAATTAAATGATTTTTTTTTTTCCTCAGGTTATCGCAATTGTCATGGACCTTCTAACAGATCTTCAGATCCTACAAGATCTTCTGGATGCAGCGTCCAGGCGGAGCGTTTCTGTCTACATTATACTGGACAGTAAAGGGGGACCACACTTCCTCGACATGTGCAGCAGACTAGAGGTCGGGCCTCAGCATCTCCAGGTGAGCAGAATACACACGGAAGAACATGATTAATTCCGAAATTTCGATTAGCATTTAAGAGTGAAACAGAAATTGATTTAGTGTATTATATGCATTTGTCATAAAACATATTTACGTAGGTGTGCTGCTTTATAAAAAAAATCAATGATGGGATGGCAGGATCAAGCAGGTTTACTTTTACCACCTTGAAATGAACAATTTCTTGTTGGAAAAGTGTTTTATTCCTTTAATACTAAACCTAGACTATGATTACAATGTTTTATTAAAGCATAACAGTTACAGCAGCTGTAAACAGTCGCTCCATGACCACTCTTTCTTAATTTCCCGATGTGTTACAACGCGCTGACACAAGAGAAAATGTTAAATAACCATCTCCTCAACTTCACCACCGCATCATCTAAACACATTCTTTTTTAAATCCATGTCTTTATGTAGACAATCTTCCATAAAATTCTCTGTGAATTAGTTGTTACTATAGAAACAATCATGTACTAGAACAAAAGCATCAATACAAACTGGATTTGAGTTGCAGATGAAACCACCATCAGAGTTGCACCATAACAGTTGATTAAGACTGTAAACCAATCTGTCTTTCTAGCATATCCGTACCCGCCTGCTGAGAGGTATAGGAATTGACCTGTCTTATGGGAGGATCCCTGGGAGTTTAAACAACAAATACATGCTTGTTGATGGAGACAAAGTGATGTTCGGATCGTACAGGTGAGTAAACTGGCTCTGTCTGTTTTGAACCCTTACAATTTCTTAACATCTAACCCTGTGTTTGGTTGGGAATGAATACAGTAAACAAAAATTTCCAGCCGAGAGCACATTTGTAATTACATGAGGGCTTGAGGACGGTTTACACAAGCTGTGGACGGAACGTGAGCTGGACTCTACAATTAATTGTCCATTACATGGTGAAGCAACATGGCGGTTATACCATCCAAAAACTGTATCAGAACTGGACAAACCCTGTGTGACGTCATCCACAGGTTTTCTGAAGAGCGATTTTAAAGCTCAACTGTAGAAGCTCATGTCATCGCCATCTTGACAATAACTGACTCCGTCCAAAGCACCATTTAACCCATAAATGGGCAAATTGGCAGCACGACTGGAGCTGGCTGTTGGTTACCTCATTTACCACAAGCTAGCGTAGCTTTAGCTTAGCTGAAGTTCTGAGATGGCTAATGTTAATTCATACACTAATGTTATTTGCATTTGGTTAATCTCCGTCATCAATACCCTACCTGTCGTCCCGTGTCAACTCCTACATTTGTTGTACATTTGTCCTACATTTGAAAATGACTGAACGACTATAGGGCAGAAAATGCAATTTACTCCAACATATTCACTTATTAATTTTATGCTAATGCAGAGTTGACCCAATTTTTGGTTTATATTTACTAGAATAGTGGCACAGTGGCCTAGCGGATTGCATTTGCTGTCTTGAACCTCCATGGTTGTGGGTTCAATTTTACATGCTCCCCTTGTGCTTGGTGGGTTTCCTCAGGGTTTCCTCCAAAAGCCATGTAAAAGACCTTTATTGCAGCCTAACTACTGTTTCCAATTTGCTTGTAGTGTAGTGTATGTGTATGGGTGCTTGTTCCCTACAATGGGTTGCCACCCAATCCAGGGTGTATCCTGACTTGTACCCTAAATTCCCTACAAGATCAAGGCTTATTTCATTATTCAGTCATAAAATACACCTATCAGTAATTACATTATGACCACTTGCATATTATTGAGTTTCTATGACCCAAAATATTTCCCGCTTTTGTCACCAAAACAGTAATGCACTACAGTATGTGTGTTCTGACACCTTTCTATCAGAACCAGCATTAACCCTTTCAGCAATTTTAACTACAGTAGTTTTTCCCCCCACGTGCATCAGTGAGCCGTGGCCACCTTTGACACTGTCACCAGTTCACCATTTTTTTCCTCCTTGGACCACTTTTGGTATGTCCTCACCACTGCAGACCAGGAACATCCCACAAGACCTGCTGTTTTGAAGTTGGTCTGACCAAGTCATCTACTGTAGTCATCACAATTTGGCAATTGTCACAGTAGCTACAGTTAAATTATTTTGTTACAGTGGCACCTAGAAGGGGATGAGATACACTGTATCAGACAGCAAGTTAACATTTCGTATCTGAAGTTCATGTACTGGTGGAAGCAGAAAGAAATGTGCAAGCGTAAAGATTTAAGCAACTTTGACAAGGGACAAATTGTGTTGGCTAGAGGACTGGACCAGAGCAACTGCAAAACTGCATCTCTAGTGAGATCTTGGGTTCCCAGTCTGCAATGGTCAGGACCGACCAAAAGCCGTCCAAGGAAGGAAAACCGGTGAACCCAGGGGCAGGGGCATGCATAGCCAAGGCTTATTGATGCATGTGGGGAGTAAAGGCAGGCTCGTGTAGTCCGATCCAGTAGAAGAGCTTTTTCAGAATGCTGAAAAGGTTAATGCTGGTTCCCATAGAAAGGTGACATAGCTCACAATGCTCAATATTAGGCAGGCAGTCATAATGTTATAGCTGATCGGTGTGTACCGTAGGTAAACAATACAAGTATCTTTTTTTACTATGGCCACTTCCAATGTAATAGTGTTATTGTAAGTATTAACCATGAGTACATGAAAGGATTGTATTGCTTTTGTTGGATTTGTTTCACAATGGGGAAGAACAAATATGTGAGATTTTATTTGACAACATTAAGCCAGGCATGTCCTACTATTAATTACTCAGTAATCCCAAATCTTTTTTAAAAACATACAGTCGGAGCTAGTTTCAGAAAACAAAAAGTAAACATGTCCCGTCAAGGGTGGTAGTAATTCTGTAGCTCTGTAATTTTGGTCTACATGCTCATCCATAATGGGCAGGTTTGTGGCTGCAGGTTTTCATTCCAGACGAGCAGGTTTTCATTCCAGCCCCACCTGATTCCTCTTGTTTAATCAAGCTAGCTTATCAGCTATCAAGTGTGCATGTTATTAGGCTGGAATTAAACAGGCGCTTTTTGAAAAAGAGTAAGGATCCATTCATTTACGTGTTAAGTAAATGGCTAAGTACTCCAAAATGTCCTAAAAGAAATGCTATGTAGCATGTACAACTGTCTACAGTGAAATAGAAACCTATAAATACAGTAGTCTGTAGCAGTAAGGGATAATTATAATGATTTTGTTTATTCATAAAAGCAATTACCTTAAGTACAATTAATACATTCTAAGTAGTTAATGGTAATTAATAAAACCCACAAGGGTGCTATAACACATGTAATAGGTAACACATATAAATACATTATACCTAACTGGCATTTTCAAATTGCTCGTAGTGTGTGTGTGTGTGTGTGTGTGTGTGAGTAAGTGTGTGTGTGCTTGTGCCCTGCAAAGGACTGGCACCCGATACAGGGTGTACCCCATCTTGTGCCCTGAGTTCACTGTTGTGTAATATCCATAAAACACTTCAGGATGTGATGTTATAGGAAAATAATCCACTTTAGGGTATAACAGTAACTCCGCCTCGTGGTAGGCCACAGCACACCACCAAAAGATTTCACAAAAAAATATTTTGACACAAATTGAGATTTCAATCGAAACTATTAATCTATCTCTTTACTTTTGTTTAATGTGTACAGTATATTACCTATAATAAACTGCAGGTCCATAATGAGATTTACATTTTTATGTGATTAATTATGCAGTGAGACAATATGTAACATTTTTGTCTCTTGTGTTGTCCAGCTTCTCATGGAGTTCATCACGTATGGACAGAAACATAATCATCATTATGTCGGGACAGATTGTCGACATGTTTGACCGGGACTTTAGGGAGCTTTACGCCATGTCACGCGAGCTTAATCTCTTCAAAGAGTTCAGCATTACCAAGCGTAATACAGCTCCATCAACCCGGGTGACTGTAACAACAAGACCCACACTACCGGCCACCTCCCGCTTCCAAGTGAGTCTTGGAGACAAGGGGACTCTGAAAGTGCCCGCCCATAAATACCACAACCCCAAATACCTGTTAGCACTTGGTGGTCTTCCTGAAGACCTCTCTTCACAGGATCTAATGAGTAAAATGGAGGAATCTCTCGAAAAGTTTGGAGCAGTGGGGAATCCAGTGGAAGAAGAAAATGAGATGCTGGAATCGCAGACCCCAAATATGTCTCTGAAGGAAGAAAATGGTTCCAAAATATCATGTGTACCTTCAAAGAAGAAAAGATTTTCTTTCCTGCGAAAATCTAAACAGAAAGGTGCTGGTAAAAATGAGACAGGGGAAACGGGTGCTGGAGATCCTGCTGCCTCCACGTCGACAAATCTGAGATCAACCACCAGTGCCATGGAAGACATTACAGAGAGCCCCGAGGAATCGACTGCTGAAACGCCAGTGTCTGGGAAAAAGAAGAGTAAAAAGAAGAAAAATAAAAAGACCACGTCGCCACAAACTGAAGATCAGGGTATGTTAAATCAGTTCATTATTACTGATTAAGAATTTTTTTAATGTACTTTATTTCAGTCTAGACTTTGGCTTAGTCATGATGCTAGGTAACTATTATGTTTTCTTTTAAAAACGGTAAATTAGAACTGAAATGTTATTCAAGGCATGTTACCAAAGCAATTAAACTTGTCCCTTTAAGCCACAAATACGTAGTTGATCAACAATTTACTTCTTTATATGCTACCAGCTTTGTTCTAGCTGCTTGTGCGACGTGATAAACATCATCCATTTTTATAGATAAAAGCGTATGAAAGTGTCAGTCAGACACCACCCACACAAGTCTACTTGTGCTATTTCATTTTACTTAGCAATGTAACCTTGATTCAAGCCAATTTCAGACACCAAACATATCAGGGCCAGTTGAATAGATTTGAGCTAAGAAGAAACTTGGGTAAATCTGTTTTTGGCTGAACTTTAATACCCCTATCTCACCTACGCGGTTTCGGGCGGTGACCGTATGGTTCATCCAGATTCACCGCGAGTTTTGGTGCTGTGATTACATTTCCGCGAGTCAAACCGCATAGGTGAGATAGGGGTATGAGACCAACAGAAGCTAAGATGGTATGCTGGAATTTCAGTAAATTCATATTGTAATTTTCAGTAAATTCAAATTTAAACTCCCACCCATCCAGGCTCTACTTCTTAGCCTTTTAAATCTAAGAGCATTTTAGCCATTTTATATTTGGCTGTTGTTTTATAATAAACATATATACGGCTCAGGATTATGCAGTATAGGGGAACATATCCTTTTTTCGCAGCATAACCTAGGCAATACGATGAACTGAAATAGTTCATTTTAACCAACTATATAAAAATGAATGAGCAGTAAATAAAAAAAATGGGTCGCATGGGCAAAGAAATAGCACAGAGACACCCATCACCCATCATGTTTTTCTGGTTGTTTTCAGTTGTTTCTATGACCCAAAAAAATATTAATATTCTAATTTTAAGAATCTTCATTCCCATATTCTGGTAGTGGTAAAATTTCCATGTTATAAAAGTACATATTTTTATTTCATTATCAGTGAACTATGCTTTGTCGCAGGCACAGATGTGTGCCGCTCGAGTTTTGATCCTCACTACAATTTATTTTTTTCAGCTTCAGAAAACAAGAAAGACAGCAAAAAGAAATGTGTCATCTCCTGAAGACTAAAGGGGGCGGGGCTATGAATCAAAGTTGAATTCAAGTTTCCCTTTACTCCGTCAAAATGTTGGGTTTTTATGTTTGTTTGTTTGTTTGTTTCCAAAATTTTATTTCTAGGTGAAATACATTGAATTCTTCCTTCGATATTACAGTATCAACACAACCTCTGCTAGCAGAATGACACTAAGTTGTGCTAACTATCCAAAATGGTTGCCGACGTAACATGGTGTTTAACTAGAGTGTGATCTCCCAAAGCTAGAAATAATCAGATCACTCATCAGTAACTCATCAGTGCGTTTTTCTATTAAGAAATTTGTATTATATTATGGTTGATAGTTTTATCATAGAGCATCTCATGGGCTAAAGCTCTTCTTATTACACAGAGGAACCTACGTTTTGAAATACAAAATAGCAACATTAATTAATTGTGATTGCAAACATTTTTTTCATCTATTTTTTCCCAATTTGCACATACGCCTTTTTCTACCCACCAGCTACCTCTGCACTATTATACAAGGTATAAATCCGTATAAAGGTGAGCACATGCTAATGCTGAGAAACATGAAGCAAGCACAGAGTAAGCTTGTAATATAAGAGTAATCTCAGGTACACTTTTGCTTTTTTTGTTTTTAAAGGAGTGTTACTGCCAAGTCAAGTGGTTCTGGTTTATGATATCATGCTGTCTGTGTGAACATGCCTACTGTCAAACTCTTTTACTCGCACACTGTGGACAGTGTGGGCCAGGGCTAACCCATCAAATCCCACATTGGCCTAACACAGTTTTGCCCAAACCCCATGTGGGACCACTACGGGCTAGCCCACATCAGAGGGGTGAGCTGCCTCACTGACCTAATGCTACCATGTTTGCTGGGCTGACGAGCTAAATAAATAAACAGACAGACTAATTTTGTTCCTTGTTCTTAGTTAAAGCATTTGTTAACCTTTACCGAATACACTCACTAACAGCTTCTGTAAACAGCGTTTCCCACAGGTGTGTAATGTACTCGCTGTTGTGGTCAGTGAAGCGGGCCGGCATTACTTGTCAGAACCATTTTTTTTACTACTACTACTAGTATTTTACTACATCAACAGAATATTTTTTATTTATTTGATGTTTGATTTCTATTCATTTCACATTTCAGAGATGGAACCTACTAACCATTCCCTCCATCTACCTGTATGTGTAGAGTAAGATAAAGTAAAAACATTACTAACTAAACACTCTTTATTGTATCAAGATGGCACTGTTTGTCAGAGCACGTACCCATTAAAAACCAAGCATTTTTAAAAATTCTTTGCATAACTATGCTTTAATAAATAAATGGGGTCAGGATTGTACCATATAGGGTGACGTATCCCTTTTTTAGCACAACCTAGGCAATATGATAACCTACATTTTAACCAAATGTACACACCTGACTGAGAAAAAAGGTTTTATCAGAGCATTCATAATGTAGTTCTGTAGTTCTAAATAATATACCCAAAACCAAATTGAATAGTTTGATGTCTGAAATCTTCCCCGTCAACAAACACCAGCAGGACTTTCATATACTGTAAGCGGCTGTTTTATTATTTTTTTTAGTCTTTTACTAATACCAGGTTGCTAGTACTGTGCTGCTTGAGTTTAAAGGGTTAATCATGCTGTCTTTTTGTTTTGCTCTCATGCTATCGCTCCTCTAACTGTTTATTCTGCTAGCGTGATAGGGAACTGTCTAATACTAGTTAATTGATTGCCAATGGCATCATTCTTGCCGTCAGATTTTTAAAAAGGCTGCTCAAATATATTTAGCTGGCTGTCAGTATACTCGGGCAGTTCATGTACTGTATACTCTATGTGTGGGAGACACTGGGTAAATCTACAGTCCGGGCTGGAAAGAAATTAGCCCCAGCTGTTCTATGCATTTTTACTTATGACCATTGATGGTGCTAATGCTTTAATCCAATTAAAGCTATTTGTTTACAACAAAGAAGAAAGGCTAAATAGATTTTGTGCGTGGTTAGCTAGATTAGCACTAAACTGACCGCATTAGGACCGAGTTAAGGATTATGATATTTGTTGTTATGTTTTTTTTTTTTTTTTTGCTGATTCATTCTGTTCTTATCTACAACCTGTAATACAAAAATGTAATATGCAGTAAGTGTTTTTTTTTTGTTTTTGTTTTTAACCAAATGTTTAACTGGGCTTCTCTTTTTAACATTTACAGTCTCAGAGACAGTAGGCCTTAAACTGCAGTGTTGGACTAAATGTACAGATTTACATTTGTTTTGTGAACATATTTTATGGGATCTATTGTAGAAGCATTATTTTATTAAACGTCTAAAACAGATTTTAAGGCTTTGGTGCAATGTTGAAAACAGTGTTGCTGCTGTGAAAGTGATACAGCACTTTACTGCTATCTAGTGGTTACTTTGTGTCTGTGCGTGGTGACCAAAAGTATTGAGACAAAATGAAATAAATGACATTATCAGGTTTTTTGTTTGTTTGTTTGTTTAAATAATGACAATCAAGATAATACGAATATTTTATACTATACAAAGATCAATATTCAGTATAAAGCAATGTATTCCTTAAAACCTGCTCAAGCCGGCTGGACAGAGTGAAATAGACCTCTGAAGTACTTCCTGAAGATGATGCACAGAATTTTACCACAGAAATTCACAATTCACTTAGGAATTCCCTAGCTTTAGAAAGTAAAAGTCCTGCCACATATTTGTTCTATCCCGTAACTAAACCACCTGATAGTAATCGGCACAATTCTTCAACCAGATCTTCAACTCATTTCTGACATCACCTGTTTTGTGAACAGGGAGAACCACAATTCAAGGCACATGTCAAGGCATTGTCTTAATTCTTTTGGCCACCTCTATATACAGATATGTGTGTCTGTGTAAGTGTGTGTGTGTGTGCGCGTGTGCACTAAATTATATGACATCGATACCGAACATGAGTAAGAGTGTCCTACTTCCTCCTGATGAGTCGAGTTTACTGGTGTGTGTGTGTGTGTGTGTGTGTGTGTGTCCAGGGTTTATTGCTTCATTTCTGACCGCAGAAGGGAATGGCCATTCAGGGAAGTGTAAAGGACGCTTTTTGCACAAATTCTTTAACAGGAAGCAGAGAAACACAGGAAACAGGAAACAGGGCCATGTGTGGTAAAATAGCACCCTTGCTAAACCACAAGACACATGATCATGAAGGCTGGGTGGTTGCTATTAATGACTGATTTAACATTATTAGTTAGAAGAAAGTGGTCTTTAATGAGTCCTAAAGATGTACAGATGTTTGTAAAGGCTGATTTCATGATTACAGTCAGCATACAGTAGGATTAGCAATTACACAAAATGCCAAAAACTAACAAGCAGGCTAATGGCATGAGGACATTAAGGGCATTCTTACAATTTAGTTAAAATCTTATTTACTCTAAGTCTTCAATATGAGGAAACAAGGTGGCACTTTTTAAAGGGGCAATTATTCACTCACTCACTCACTCATCTTCTATACCGCTCGATCCTGTATTCAGGGTCGCGGGGGGCAGTTATTCAAATTATTTAATTAGGGACAAGTATATAAGTATACTTTTATTCTTTCCACAATCTTCTAAACGATGGAAATTCCTGGGGATAAACTTGTTTGAGTAAAAAGGCTGAGATCTAAACTGATATATAATGGAAGATTATATTCAGCATAAAAATCATTAAGTTCAAATTATGACGCTGCATCAAGCAAAGAAAACAACTACGGATGAATTTGAAATTAACACATTATCAACAGCTGTTAGGGAAAAAAATAACGATGGAGATCACTTAAACGCGTGGTTAAAAAAAAAATATATATATTAATAAAAAAAAAACATAGCTATGTTTAATCATGAAAGTAAAAGCATTTCCATATGCACACAATATGGGATTAAACGGCTGTGTGGCCAAAATAAAACAGCTTTATTGTTTTATGAGATGTGAGACTAATCACATAAAATTTTTTATATGCTACTAAGCATAAAGATTGCGAAAGGTTATGTCGTTTGACTCTATTCTAGAGTGATAGACGCATCAG
>JAOVVA010000012.1:4243797-4255930 GCA_028565275.1 Leiocassis micropogon | reverse complement strand
ATTATCAATTATATACCATTTAACTGGTGACAGGATTATGGGCACTGAAGGGTCACCCTTGCCTGTAGGAACCAAAGAATCCCACAGAAAAGCCAATGCAGCACAAATTATTGGCTATGATAAAAAGACACCAGAACACCCAGTACACCACAACCCACCATGTCCAGGGCCCGGCAGGCAAAAATAATGCCAAGCTGGCCTCCAAACTCAAACCTAGAATCATTCTATGTAGAATATCACATTATGTAAGAGTTTAAGGAATTCATTGATTGTCAGCATTTGACAGAAACCTTTAACCAGAATTACTTTCTTAATTTTTCAACTGAGCAGTTAATCGTTACAGGCCTGACAGTTTGACAGTGCTGGGGTGTGAACTCACAACTTTTCAGTGGATCCGAAGTGCAAAACACAAACAAATTGAAAACATCAAATACGAAAACACAACAATAAAAGCTAAAATGGAAGCGGCAAATACTGTGACTGTAAGATTCTGAACTTAAACCCCACTAACAACAGAAAACAGGATCAAAAGTAAAAACACAACAGAAAACACGAAGCACAAGAATAAAACCAAAATCAACAGCAAAATCAAAAACACATAAATAAATTTTTTAAAAATACCAAACACGAAAACGCAACATTTAAAGCAAAAACGTGACAGTTAAAGTGAAAACACAACAGCAAATTCAAAAACAGAACAGAAAAGGCGAAAACGCAATAGCAAATTAAAAAAAAAAAACACACCAGCAAAACTGAAAGAAAAAAAAAAACCATGAGCAAAAAAAAAACAAAAAAAAAAACAACAACAGCAAACAGAGCCGCTGTAAGGTTGTAAAATCAAACCCCAGCAATGGGAACTTGTCAGTGACCCTAAAGTGCAAAACAAATTGAAAAGCACACCAGCTAAAGCAAAAATGCAAGAGTAAATTCCAAAACACGGCAGCAAACATCAAAACACAACATAAGCAAAAACAGCTAAATAAGAGTCACATATTTAAAAGCAAAAATGCATCAGAAAACAAGAGTATTTTAGCAAAAACTGCAAGAGCAAACATGCAAATAGTTTAGCATAAGTTGCAATATCAAAAGTAAAAAACAGAACAGCAAACATTTGCTGGGGTTTGACCTCACAGCCTTTCAGCGGCCCTGAAGTATAAAACACATAAACAGAACATCATCAAAAGTAAAACACAAGAGCAAACCTAAACACAGCAGCAAATGCAACAACGCAACAAAATTAACTTGTCTAAATGTTTTGTACTTCAGTGCCACCATGAAACAGTACCATGAAATAGTCCGACTTAGTCCATCTTAACCATTGAATTCACTGGTCTTCATTACTTTATCATCTGTAACTGATGCATTCATGTCAGAGTAATAATGAATCTAAAACCAATCCTGCAATAACCTTGGCCAAGGTGGGAATGCCCCACAGATAACTGGTCCACACTGTGGGTTGATTTACAGTCACCGGTCACTGAATAGCCTGTGTTTTGGGAAGTGGGAGGAAACTGGAGAACCCAGAGGAAAGCCATACTGCCACAAGGAGAAGATGTGAAACTCTGCACAGACAGGAAAACGCAAGCTCGAGATAGAGCCAGGGACACTGGATCTATAAGCCACCATACTGACCTGTAATATAATATACTGTAATATAATATACTGTAATGTAATATACTGTAATGTCAAATAGTACTATGGTAGACTGAGGTATAATTTCAACTCTACACATGAATTGTCATAGGATGTTGGTAGCGCTCACCTTTTCCTCTCCGGACAAGCTTTTTTACAAATGCCAAAAAACAATCAGAAAATGACTTTACCCCAATCCTCAATAGTTTAATCCCTGTACCTTTTGTAGAATATCAATCTGTCCAGGTAACCATGGTTAAACAGAGGAAGAACAATGATTTCAAGCACCAACCTACTTTTAAAGTTTCCAGTCTGTTATTCTAACTTAGTCAGTATTACAGAGTGATCACCATCACCACCATATTTGTGTCATTCTCAAAGTGTACATCATTTTTGCCTCTATTGAAACGGCATCATTTCAGACAGAAATGCAAGACATTTCCGAAGGACAAATGATACTTTTTTTACAAGACAAAAGGTCTGTTTGGGCAAATGTTTTATAATGTTCATGCACTAGGAAGTATTGTGTTGCTTATCACAAATAAAGCAGACTCCTTGCCGAAATGCTAAAACAAACCAATTGGTTGTGGCTACAGAGAAGTGTATCAGGGTTAAAAATAAAACTTGCATGAGAACAAGCTTGATGTGTATGTGTGTGTGTGTATGTGTGGGTGGGGGGTAGGAAGTGGGTCTGCATGCACTGAATTTATATGACAGACTTCTTATTGAGCACCATTATAAACAAATATAAGAAAAAGAGAAAGACAGACAGAGGGAGAGGGAAAAGGAACTCAGGTGACACTTCCTCTTTCTGCAAGACGCAAGTGTCAGATTAAGTCATGCTGTAAAGCAAAGAGACATGTTTTCACCTTCACTTCACTGCATTTTAAGAAATGTTTTAAAGAGCAGAAACAGACACTAATGCAATTAAATAAAACAAAGACTGTTTTATTAATAATTATCAAGTGATTCTCTTTAATACCCTGATCTCATATTCACAAATACTGTACAGTAAAATAGAAAATATACATATTAGGCAAATCAGGCCTGTTTACATTTATTTACCATATATTTTGTTTACTGATAAATAAGCAGATTTCTATTCAGGTGTAATACACACACACACACACACACACACACAGAATGCAAATGGTGTAAACTAATAAATATATAATCTATTTATACAACAAAGAATAAACACAGCATTATATCCTTTTTAGACCCTGCACACTACAAGTTTAGGCAAGTACGTAATACTATAAGGCAGCTTTCATAATTTTTTTATTTTTATTTTTAAAAAGATGTTTGCATAAATCATAATAATGCTCAAACTAGGCCTAGCTAAGTAAATAGCTAAGTTAGCTTGGTTTGTAGATTGGATAATTAGTTGCAGTAACAACAAAGGAAAATATTAATTTATACATTTATACATACATAAATGTGAAATAAAGGAGGTTGTTGGGTGTTACTGTAGAGGTAAAAAAGAATCAATAATAGACTTACTGTATGCAGACATAGCCACATTGAGATGGCAGATTATTCAATAGTTAATGTCTAATCTGCAATGCAAACTAGTCAATGTCCCATATGTGGACAATGCGCTATTTTCAGTTTCATTGCAATGTTGGAATATTTGCAATGAAATACTTTCCTTTCGTTATGTGATTTATTGATAAGACTTCACTTAACATGTTTTTTTTTTTTTATCGTCTATACCACTTGATCCTGTATACAGGGTCGAGGGAGCCTGGAGTCTATCACACTCACATGCTCATTCACACATGACAGGCAATAATTATTAGCCTAATCTGCGTGTCTTTGGACCTGGAGGAAACCCACCAAGCATGGGGAGAAAATGCAAACACAAACCCAAAGCAGGAATCGAACCCTCAACCCTGCTGATGCAAGGCCACTGTGCCACCTTAACTTAACTAAACCCTAAGTCCGGGTCTAACATATAATTAGTTCACCTTTGTGTGTTAAAAGCCTATTTCAAGTGTGAATAAAATCGATGACATCATGCATATTCGCAGTTAATTTAAGTTTTTAACCCACAACAACTGACAAGTGAGGCAATTTGCAAAAATGGAGCCACCAAATGAGCCAGTGTAAAGTGCTAGAGTTTTTAACAAAGTAATCAGATTACCTTTGTACACTTACAGGTTCACTGAGAAGGCTTCATTTCCCAGAAACAAAAACACACAAATTAAAAACCCAATAACAAAAGCAAAAAGCACAACATCAAAATAAAAAACACAAGAGCAAAAGTAAAACCATGCACGCACAACAGCAAACGTAAAAACCTAACAGCATTAACTCAGAAGAGAAAGAGTGGGTCCTCATTGAACACCTCATGCTCAGTATCAGTAACCAATCAGAAAGAAGGAAGTGATGTTCAATAAGCACTTACATTTTCTGTTTTGAGTTAATGATTTTGTGTTCTCACATTTGCGTTTTTTGAATTTGCTGTTGAGTGTTTCGGTTTGTTTATGTGTTTTGCCACTGCATAAGCTTTTTTTGTAGTAGTCTGCTATTGAGTTCATTGACCTTCGTTAATTCCTCATAGGTAACCGTTTTATTTTGGTCAGTCGTGGTGAATACACACAGAAACCTGTCATAACTTTGCATGAGGTGGCACCACACAACAGATAACTGGTTCACAGCATGGGTCGATTTAGAGTCACCAGTCAATGACTGGCATTTTTTTTGGGAAGTGGGAGGAAACTGGAGAACCCAGAGGAAAACCATACTGACACAGGGAGAAGATGTGAAACTCCTAACAGACAGAAGCACAAGCTCGAGTCAGAGTCATGTGAGCCTCCATACTGATGTTCTATTCCACACAAAAACACTGACTTCAAAATGTTCGCTATGGCTATTGTTTCAAACATTTTTAAGACGCCATTCAGGTCGAATAGACCAAGCACATATATGTGCATTAATAATACTTATATTTCGTAACTGTTTCCCAAGACGCTTTAATTAACTCTTTCAAACAGACACAGAATGGAAGTCTTAAAAAAAAAGACTTGTTGTGTTTGTTCACCAGAAACAGGACAAAAAAAAAAGACTGCTTCTCTTCATTTCCTGTTTGGCTATACACAGCGACATGAGTAATAAGTAAACTTTTAGTCATTCTGTTGCTGCTCCATGCAGACTGCAGTGTCCATCCGCTCTCATGCCATATCCCATGCTGTTCTACTGTTGTCATTCCTGTGCCACTTGCTGGATGACTTTTTTCTTTCTCACTGAGACCAGGTCATAAAACGGATCCTTCGTGATGCTCGCTCTGTGGGTTAGTAACAGGAAATATTCAGCTCAGTGTGTCAGTACTTCACTTGTTAAAGCCAACAAACTGACCAAACAATTTTTAACACGTCAGCTTAAGCCAACTGTAGTTTTAGGCTAAAGCTAAAAGGCTAATAATTCTGTCTCAGGGATCCCTATATCTATATCTCTAAGGTAGCGTCCAAAAAGTGTCTGAATATTACAATAAATCATGTATTTTTATATAATACATACTAGCCAAGCATTAAATTTGTATTTTAGCATTAGATAACTAATAAAATAGTACTTGAGCTCTACTGAATACTGTACCCAGGTATAGAGACAATAATAGGTGTGTAGTATTTAAACTATTCAACCAAAGCTAGCAATGTAGGAAGCTACCATGTACCTAACTAAAAATATCAGCAGACATTTTTTTTTCCACAGAGGATGTGCTGGGAATTTACTGAAAGATTGCCAACAGAATTAAAATTGTATAGACATATTGAGAAACCTCAACATTATGTGACACCTCAAATAATTTGGATTAAAGAGAGCTTTACTTAGCATGTAGCTAACTTAAAACATAAGAAGCATCAATATCTTCCTCAGTTGTGCTGGAAAAATGTTGCCACTCAACTCAAGGCCAGGCAGGGTGTGGTGACACAGGATATGATGGTTTGACATAACATGTGTCGGTTGAAACAACAGAAAACTTCAGCAAGAACATATCGGATAAGACTTAGAGTTTCTCTACTGTTACTTTGGCGGATATGCTTTGACATGTTATGCTACCAAGGACTACGTACGACTATAATGACACCATGCATTCATAAGTCTACTGGGAAATGTCAGCACTGTCACACATACTGAGGTCATACAAACCACTAGAGAAAACCATTTAAATTAAGTAAATTCTGTGACCATGCCCATTTCCTGAACAAGTACTGTGGCATCAACCGATGAGTGTTTTGCTTTTGATAGCTGATAAAATAAAACTCTAATGATTTGTTCATTTTTTTTAAAGCTCAGACTTGTGAACTCTAATATATTTGTCCAAAAATACACAAATTATATTTATAGGTTGTTCCAAATTGTTCTGTACTGTACTTATAGTCAGAATAAGCTAGCTAATCCCCAAGGCTAGCAGTAGATGGCAGCTAGCTAATAGCTTTAGGAATATCAATATTTTCCTCAGGCTTTTTGATAAATTGCTATAAAAAGATCATACAAGTTTAACAAGCAACATTTTCATACAGATTGTACACAGAATAACTATATTTATTTTCTTTCACAAGGGTTTTTGTACTTTCTGTAACTGTTATTGCACATAAGCAAGCTAATAATCAAGGCTAGCAACACATGGCAGCTAGCTAAAAGCATCATAAATATCAATATTCTTCTCAGATTTGTTGGTATGTTTCTTACATTCAGCGAAAAACTCCTTAGCAATCACTATGTCATGATGCCACATTTAAATGAAGGCTTCCTGAAGGTACCATTTCTTGACCGAAAGTGTCAATGAAGAAATATATTAGCTTTTGTATTAACATTTTTGAAATAACAAGTTTCTAAATATCTTTTAGGCAACTACTGTATATGCTAAGGATAAACTAGCATAAACAAAGCTAGTAAGCTAGCTAGCATTTACTGTACATAGCTATAGCTCAAAGTAAAAGATAAAAGGATATCAATATCTTCCTCAGGTATTGTAAGTTACCAAAAGAATGCTACATATAACTTAAAGTACATTATAATCACCAACAAATCAGGCATTCAAAGATATTCTAAGAAACGTATCACACCTCATAAACAGTGTCAACTTCTGCAGCCATAAATACATTTAAAGAGGTTTTTTTTATTCTGGGAAATAGTATAAACTTAGTCCATTGTAAAAAAAATAGCGGTGCTATAAAGCTGAATCGAGGTGGTATGCTACCTGATAGCTTCAATCCAGTCATCTCTCTCCTCTGCTGTAGAAGCACAGATCATGTAGCTCTGATGTTTCCCCTCCACCACCCTGCCGTCTGTGTCTGTCTTGCATGCTTTAATTTTCTGTCCTTTACTGTTAGGGTTATACAGCTCCAGACAGTACTGCAAATGCATGCACACACATATCCATGGTTAGTCAGTTACTGAGTTTTGACTAAATGAAAATAAATACATACAAATACACTCAACTGTGTAATTATTAAACAGATTAAACAGTTAATCATGTGGCAGAAACTCAATATGTACAGTCATGCAAATGCAGGTTGAGACTTTTAGACAATGTCCGCTGGTTTGAGTAGTTGTATTGGGAGCTTAAGACACAACAGTCTCTAGAATTTCGAGAGATTAGTACAGAACAAAAACCACCACCAACGGAGCTACAGTTCCACATGTATATAATAATATAGGTAATGCCTTGCTGATGCTTGTCTACAGTGGTGGCCAAAAGCATTAGGACAAAAGTGAAATTCAATGACATTCTTAAAAAGATTTAATAAGGACAATCAAGGTAATAAGAATAATTTGTTATTTTATACAGTGTTAATATTAAGTAATTTATTCTTCAGAACCTGTGGGATCTGGCTGGGCTTAGAGTCAACAAGATGTCTGCAATACTCTGGTGTCACTTTCATAATCTATAGCTGCTTTATTGCTTCCTGAAGATGTACAAAAACTCACCACAAAAGTTCGCCATTCACTTGGGAATTCCCTTGATTTAGACATTTTTGTGTGTAGGTGGACTTCAGAAAGAAAAAGTCCCCACAATTATTGCTTCTTCCATTAACTAAACCAGCTTATTCTAATTAGCACAACTCTTCAAATAGATACGAGAGAACTACTTAGTGAAATCACCTGTTTTGTGCATGTGGACAACTATAATACATGGCATATACTGTCTTAGTATTTTTGGCCGCAAAATGTATTGTACATACAGTACCAAAACATCTCTATGACAACAACATGAGAGGCTACAATAACTGAAGACAACACCAGGTTCCATTTCTGTCAGCCAGAAAATGAATCTGAATTATAATATTCAAGTGTCCAATTTAGGTAAACCTGGTCCATGTCATGAAGGGTAGCTGTAACTCGTCTTGACCACAGACTATACCACGCAACCTAGTTGTTCATCGTTTTCCTACAACATCACATTCCACTCATACCTTATTCAACACCTACAGTACTGTATACTATAAAGTCACATTGGCCCACATCAATCAGGTCCAGACTGTAATGTTACAGTTTGTGAGTGTTTTTTTTTTTTCCTGTGGTGCAATCACAGAAGACTTGACACATACACAATCATACAAAACATACAAACTCTGACACATACACAATCGGTCACAGATCTCAAAAGAGTAAATGTAAGTGATGTACTTTCCCCAGAGACACACCGAGACACACACAAACAGATGAAACACAGTCATGCAATAACTAAGGTTCCTCCACAAAGCAGAAGCATAACTAGATTCCTAAGTTTACAGTCTTAAGGCATAAAAGTCCAAAAGGACAACTGATTGATTGCAAATAGGTCTGTATCATATACTGTAGTATCTGTGCTTACAGATTGCCTGTTAGCTTACCGGTTTGCGGGAATAGTTGACTTCTTTGACACAGAGGTTTTCTAAAGGAATGATCCCCCTCGGTTCTTTGTCCTACAACCCAAACATTTTCTAGATTAATTGAATGTTAAGATGATCATGAGGTTACAAGACAAGATTCATATGAAAATTTACTCACGGCGGTGTATTCGAAGTAGTAAAGGCAGTTATCAGTCAAGATAAACCATCTCCTCTTCCATGTCTTCACTCTTCCTCCTGCATAGCCATACATCACAGTCTGTTAATCACTATACTATACTGTAATAAATACTTAACAGCTAAGTCTTTTTTCCTTTTATACCAAAGCATAATATAATCATAATACACGCATTATTTTAGCCGTACAAAACTATAGCTATTAAAACGAAATCCAAATGTAATCACCCAGTTTGAGAAGCCATCCTTCCCGGTCAGGGTTGAAGAAAGTGTGTGTCAGATCGTTCCCATCATCCTCCGGGATTTTAAATGGCTCGTTCCGTATGCTGTCATACAGTTTCTATGGGGAGAGGTAACAGAAAGAGGAACGTTTGAGCCTGTGGAGAATCTCCCTGACGCCAAAGATTCATTCTGATAGTTAACCTGAAGGCCCGGTGGGTAGTGCGAAAATATCAAGATTAAATGCTGTTTATGTATAAAAAGATGGCTGGTGTTAAAAACGAAGGCTAGTATTGTACAGTATTTTGTCAATATTAGTGACATGTGGCAGCCTGGTGTAAGAAAACCCTTGCAGACATGAAGAAGAACATGTGAAACTCCTCACAGACAGCAATACAAGTTCAGGATTTGGTTCGTTAAGCAGTATTTTTGATAAGCAGCGCTGTATCTATTGTTATTTGTCACCCACACTGTTTCCTCTTTAAACTGTTTTCATTTCCTTATTTCTTTGAGATGTATGCCGTATGTGGCCTTGTCAGGCCTGAATGACGCTGAGTCTGACCGTGAGAAGTTCATTGGGTAGATCTTCGCCATTGTTGATGCCTCGGTTCATACTGATGAAGCGCTCCAGTGTGGTCTTGTCTTTCACGTTAGGGTTGTGGAGGCTGGTGTTAAGCATGATGATGGCGAATGAGAGGATATAACAGGTGTCTGAGAAAAGATTACATAAACATAATAGATTATACATCGATTAGCTATGCAAAGCCTATATGTCTGAATATTCTCAATTAGTTGAGGTTATCTGGAGGTTGAGTCATATCAAGTGGACTTCTGTCCAGTTGACATGCCTCAACTTTCAGATATACAAAGGCTAGAAGGAAACACTTGATGGAATAGTTGGGAGCTTTTAATATCACTGATATTGCCTTAAATTTATTTTGGTTTCTTTTGCTCACCAGTAGACTGAAAAACATTTGGATTACATTCACAATAGCGAGTGGCAAAGGCCTCCATCATGCGGTCAATTTTTTGTGCCTCGCCAGGAAGCCGGAAACTCCACAGGAACTGCCTGAAATACAGAACGATTTTATATAAGTATTTATACATTTACACCGCAGTATATCAGTACATGACCATTGTCAATAATTTATTAGTAAAATGTTGGCACATTGCTAAGCTGTAAAAAAAAAAAAGGAACAAGTTCGGGATGTGCTGTTAACGTGCTGGAAAAGGATCTGTTTCTGTGTTACCAGTAACTCTGCCACATCACACCCTCACGTGGCTAAATATTTTTCTATAATAACATCCCGGTCATATTCTTTTCCTATAACCACAACAATTTGCCAAGGCTAACATTCTTTTTCATTATGAAACAAATTTAAACAACATGTTTAAATGATTAAAAATGTGATCCTGACCTCAGTGCCTGGACAAGGTTAAGGTCTGAAAACTCATGAAGTTCCACAAAAGCCTTCAGGATCTGAAGGTGCATCTCCTCTCTGTGGAAGATAAACAGATTGGGTCAGGTTCACATCATGTGAACTATATTGTACATATCGAAAATGAAACTATTATACACAAAACACTATGATGCAGCTAATAAGTAATAAAAGTAAGATTGTATTATTGTTGTTGTGTTTTGAGATTTGTTGATATAAATTTATTTCAAAATGATTTGTGTAAATTACATGTGAATAAAGTTTATGAAAAGAGTAAGTGCAGTATTTACAAAGATTTTGGGCAATTTCAACTTCTAGCTTGATAGCAAAACTAAAACAAATTGTTTTTTTGTTTTTTTTAAATACAAATCTTTGTATATTTTATTTCACACTCAAGACTGATGTATAGCAATGATCAGAATCACAGTATCTATTTAGGGTTTAACCTCTTGAGACCTGAATGCCCTCATATGAGGGCAGGACATTTTCTCCCAACTATATTGTATGGATATCTTTGTATGATCCTTATATGAGGGCCGTTGGATATTATACTTTTGCCAACATTCTCTTTCTCATTCTCTTTGAAGACATTGATTAAGTTTGTAAATGTTGTAATTGTAAACTATACTAATAAAATTAAGTGAGGAGAAATTACAGTGTATAGAGTACACTGTAAAAGACTCCTGTTCTTGGGAGGTTAAATAAAAAATGTAGATGCAGAATATACACATTATCAAAAGATGTGTACCTTGCTACTGGTTATTGTATTTAATAAAAAGTTGATGCATTACCTTTCTCCTAGGAAGTCTCCTATAGCAGTCTTATTGAGACCTTCCTCTTTATAGAGGAACTCTGCAATACTCTCGGCCTTCCATTCCAGCAGGTTATTTTCCACAAGATAATTGACTCCCTGCAATAGTAGACACATGAGTACCTTGTTTAACCATGATGATGTTGTAACATCTGTGCAATGTGTCGTCTTCTGTGTTACCCTGTCTACAACTGCCTTGCACTTGTTTCTGATCAGTTTTAAGCATTTTTGGCTCCCTGGTTGTACTGGATGCCACTTGAGTTTGTCAGAATATAAATCGAAATAACCACATATTGATTATGATTGCTCGATTGCATTTAAAATTCATTGTGATATCCAAAACATAAAATGGTTCATAGACCTTTCTCGCAGAGGCCTAATTTTATGAACTTCTTACTAATGACTGAAAACTGACTGTCACTGCATAAAACCAATGACACATGTGCACTTCCATGTTCTCAGAAGTCCAGTGTTGCAAAGTGTAAAATACAAGTTGAGTACAGAGTGTCAAGCTGTAGAGTCAAGTCCAAAGTCCCAAGGCTAATAGTCTGTGTCAAGGGCAGATAGTCCCAAACCGAAGAGTCAATTTAAGTCTAGAGTCCCAACCCATTGAATCTGAATTGAGTCCAGAGTATAAAATTAAATAGAACATGTTGAGACCACTGTCTGTAAAAGTCTGAGTCAAGTTCAAAGGACAAAAATTTTAAGTCTGGGTCGAGTCCCAAACAGTAGAGTTTCAGTTGAATTCAGTGTCCTAAGCCATAGATTCTGAACTGAGTGAAGCCATAGAGGCTGTGTTGAGACCAGAGTCTCAAGTCTGGGGCAAGCCAAGAGCTCTAATTGGTGGAGCCATTTTGAGCCTAGTGTCTCAAGCTGTAGAGTAAAAGTCTGAGTCAAGTCCAGAATTCCAAGAAGTAGAGTCCAGAGTCTCAAGCAACAGCATTTCAGTTGAATCTAAAGGCCAAAACCATAAAGTCTGAAATGAGACCAGTCTCTCAAGCCATAGAGTTTCTGCT